>JACXGI010001932.1:43025-56934 GCA_016801175.1 Esox masquinongy | reverse complement strand
TTATCTTTGTCTCATTCTTTTACATCACATAAACATGGCATTTTAACAGGGGTGTGTAGACTTTTTATATCCACTGTACATACGTACATGCATGTTTCACCATATGCTTGTCTGAGGTGCTCATGAGTGATACGTTTCTAGTCTTTATTCATGATGTCTTTAAGAAACAAGATACCCTTCTTGAAATGTTTTTTTTTGTCAATTAATATACAGCTCCGGAAAAAATTAAGAGACCACTGCACCTTTGTCTTTCCTTTTCAAAAATAGTTGAAAAGGAAAGTTTTAAATGAGGAACAAAACCCTTCTGTGGCCTAAATAATCAGGAAAGAATAAGGTGCAGTGGTCTCTTAATTTTTTCCGGAGCTGTATTTGAGTTTAGCTGTATGATTTGGTGTAAGATTTGTTCAAGCTGTTCAGAGGGATGGAATTGGAATTGTAACATTTGTAATGTTTCAAATAATGTACCGTTGTCTATCAGTTTAAAACGGCACACTTTAATCTGCAGCATGGCAAAGAGCCCGTCTGTAAACATGGGATGAGCCTGTCTTATTAGTCAACTTGAGAATCAATTCAGATATAGTTTTGATATAATTCAAGTTTTAAGTGACTGATTCAAAGCTCTGATATTTATTAGTTTGACCAGACCCATTTCATATTCATTATATAAATATTTTTGTTTTATTTTATCTGGCTTATCATTCCAGATAAAATCCAATAATCTTTTTCACAGGACTTAATAGCAGACTCTCCTGGCGTAGGGAGTGTGTCAGGTCCGGGCTCTAGGCATCTCCATGCACCTGGGTGCCACAGTCAAGACCTTACCACAGAGGTGCCTCTAAGCATCTCTGCGGTACTGTTTTCTGTTCTCCCCAATTAGAGACAGCTGCGTCTCGTTGTTTCTAATTGGGGAGCCCCAAAGCAGATGGCAATGCTGGTGAACATCACGTCGGTGTTCCCGGAGGCAGGCCCAGTGACCAGCCCAGGAGAACCCCCCATACTAATATTGGGGGGGGCTATGGGGGCCTTTTGGGGGGTGGGACGTGGTGCCCCTGCTGCTTCACTCGTGGGGGCTTTTGAGAGCCCCTGCAGCTCTGTGAGAACTCCAGTGCCGGAGAACTCCCCCGCCCCAGAACTCCAATGCCGGTCCCCTGCCCTAGAACTCCAGTGCCGGTCCCCCACCCCAGAACTCCAGTGCCGGTCCCCCACCCCGAGCCTCCAGTGCCGGTCCCCTGCCCCGAGCCTCCCTTGGAGGGGTGGGACAATGAGTCCCAACCTCCACCGCCTCCGGAGTGGCTCGACAGGGGGCCCCTACTACCACCTCCGGAGTGGCGGGCTGATGAGCCCCTCCAGTCGCGGAGCCTCCCTCTGCTCCTGGGCCCCATCCTGATTCGGGGGCAGAGCTTCTTCTCGCTCTGGCGCCCTGTACTGCTTCGGGGGCTGAGCATCCTCCTGCTCTGGCGCCACGTCCTGCTCCGGGGACGGAACCCCCCTCTGCTCTGGCGCCCCATCCTGCCTCAGGGGCGGAGCCTCCCTCTGCTCCGGCGCCACCGTCCTGCCTCGGCACTGTCCTGCTTCGGGGGCGGAGCCTCCCCTCTGCTGTCCCGGTGCCACTTGCTGTCCCAGCGCCGCGTCCTGCTCCAGGGGAGGAGCCTCCACCTGTCCCGGCAAAGATTTAAATATAATTTAATAAAAGATAATTATTAAATAATTATAATTATAATATATATAATTTAGTACATTTTTCACCATTTTCCATCTAGTTGGCTTAGTTTTTTTAATAGAGTGGTGCCTTTAGGCATCTCTGCGGTACTGTTTTCTGTTCTCCCCAATTAGAGACAGCTGTGTCTCGTTGTCTCTAATTGGGGGCCTTATTCAAGTTTTTCTGTTTTCCTTTCAGTTGTTGGTCATTGTTTGTAGTTAGCGTTGTGTTTTGCTGCTCCTCAGTTCTCCTTTTGTTATTTTTATTTAGTAGAAGAAAGTTAATAAAAGGATGTTCTACCATTCTGCACCTCATGTCCTGCCTCAGAACCGTGACAGAGTGTCATGAATAAATGTGTGAACTGGGATAATACGAGTAAGCTGACTAGGGTAACCCTGCCATATATAGTTAGATGCATTCCTGTCCAAGGTTTTAATATGCGATCCACCTCGGTAATTTTCCTGTCAAAGTTACTAGACACAAGATTTTCAAACTTTTTGGGAATATGTATACCAAGAACATCCACTTTCATATTGGTCCATTTGATTGGAAGTTTACATGGAAATGTAAAAGGAGTATCCTAATGATTCAATGCGTAATATAGTGCACTTTACATAGTTGGGTCTTAATCCAGATAGATTTGAAAAATGGTCTAGATCTTTAACATCTGCTCCGCATGGCACAGCTGCTTCCCTTCCTCTCTGGTGCTCCACCTCGCCGGTGTACTAACCACCAGCAGGAGAGTGATTCACTGTTTAGTTGTCTATATACAGCTCCGGAAAAAAAGAGACCACTGCACCTTTTCCTTTCCTTTCCAAAAAAGTCGAAAAGGAAGGTTTTGAGTGAGGAACAGAAGGGTTAAAATTAAGAGACCACTGCAAATTGAACGCTTCTGTTCGTCACTCAAAACTTTCCTTTTTAATTTTTTTAGAAAGGAAAGAAAAATGTGCAGTGGTCTCTTAATTTTTCCAGAGCTGTATTCTGTTGTTCACTTGCACCTCACAGATTATCTGTCAAAACCGTGTTGGTGCGCTTTGCATTTCCAAGAGACAAAGAAAGACTAATTGATTGCTATCATCCGTTTTGTTTCTTTCCCCTTTTTGCTTCAATTTTATGCACTTACTACACTCGCACCATCACAAGATCTTTAATGAGACAACATAGTGATTCTGTATTTGGCAATATGACAAAACTTGAATCATCCGCATACTTGGAGACTTTTGTTTTTAATCCCTGGATTTCCAAACCCTTAATTTTGCTATTTGTTCTAATTTTGACGGCTAAGATTTCTATGGCCATTATGAATAAATATGAGAATAATGGGCACCTGTTTGATCAGGATGTATTATTTCTGGAATGCATTTTTTTATTCAAAGTGCTATACATTTTGCTAAAATTTTTGCTTGATATAAGTAGTTAAAACAAGCTAATAATGGGTTGTTTAGTTCTTCAAAAAATGTGAGATATACTACTGTGGGAATGCCATCGAACCCTGGTGACTTACCAGTCTCAAAAGATTGATTGTAAGTTCACCTGTCATATCACATCCTCTGCCTGTTGTGTGATCCTAGTCTATGCACCCAGTGAAAAGTTATTTTGTTCAAGGTGTCAGTTGGAATTTTGAGTGAGGTGTGTAAAAAATGCTTGACTGCATTTTCAGGGTTATCTGTGTTCGGGACTTCTGGCATGCTGGAGGATATCAATACACTCTCTCTCATTTCCCTTTGTTGCAAATCCAACAGATTCCTTTAGAGATCGATTTTCAGCTTGTAACCTCGTCATATTCGGGTCTATAGTTTTGATAGTGGCCGTGAGTGATTAGTTGTCTTTTTGTAAAGTGAGGATCTCAGCTTGACTGTACTCCAAGCTAGTTCGGAGTCCAGAAAATTCTTGACTGCAGCCAGAGCATACATTTTCACATCAAGGGTCGGTAGGCCTAAATCATCGATATCGGTTGATGATTCTTTCTTTCTTTTTAGAAGATTTTGTTGTCCTTTTTGTTTCGGTTTGGTATCCGGTGCAGGTTGTTGCTGAACCATTGTATATCGGAGGTGGACCTCATCGATAAAATCAAATATTTTGTGGTTCACCAGCCTGTCTTTTTGTGAAGTATTTGTTTCTAAGCAGATATGGCAAATGGTAAGTATAAGGGGTAAGAACAGAACAAGATACTTTTTTTTTTTAACTTACCTTTTTCCTTACCATGACTTACTAGTTTTGGGTGGCCATCTTTTTTTCACTGGCTTCTCATATCTCTTCGAGTAGGCCATTTCTTGATGTCACCGTCCCTAGCCTGGCGTATTTGGTGCTTTTGGCAAAGTTTTACGACCCCAAGCTGTTCTAGTCACGGTGAAGAGATTTGAAATCAGTTAGTTTAGGTTTATGCTGGGTATTATAGTACTGAAGGTGGGGCATCTTGCTGCTTTACACCTACAGGCACTTAACAGGCATGATTGGGTTTGTCATCAGGTGAGTACGTTTCCTCTATTGTTGCACCTAATTCCCTTCCTCAGGGAACAAAGGCTGCATACATTGCAAAAGGTAACTTAACATAAAGGTAACTTAACATTATCACTGATGTTTCAAAATGAATTAATTTGTAGTTTGGGGGATAAAGGTTCAAACCCCTTCGAATGTTACTGAGTGGACAGGTAGGAAAATTAGTGCAAGAGAATCTGTGACTTACATGATAATCAAATGTCTAATAATCTGACTCCATATTTTTTGCAAACATACGCAATCATAAATTACTATAATATGCTGGAAGTTCTTAGAAAAGGTAGCTAATCTTTTGTCACAAGCCAACCATTTAAAAGGTCATGTGTTTCTTGGCCTACGTTATCCTCAATGCTCCTCATCAGTCAAGTACAGAAAACAAGGGATCGTGTAGCAACTCAGAACTCAGGGATGAGCAGTCTGGTCACTTTGATTTACGTATGCATGTGTGCCTATATCAGTTATCATAAGTGCCCATAAGGTGTAGGTCGTTTAACATGAACCATATAGTAAAATGGCATACGTTCCAGGGGCTAACAGAAGTTTAATATGCCCACAACTCAGGGATGACTTGACAATGGCATGTGTTCCTGGGGCTAACAGAATGTTACGAAACCTATGACTCAAGGATGACCAGCCAATGGCATGTGTTCCTGGGCCTAACCAGACTGCTTCGAAATCCAGGACTCAGGGATGCTAAGTCTGGTCGCTTAAGACTCACTTATGTGTGTGTAATTATTGGTAGCCCTACGAGCTCAAGTATCAAGATGAACGAGGAATTCCATAATAACCTACAGCTCCGGAAAAAATGAAGAGACCACTGCACCTTTTTCTTTCCTTTCCAAAAAAGTTGAAAAGGAAAGTTTTGAGTGAGGAATAGAAGCGTTCAATTAGCAGCGGTCTCTTAATTTGAACCCTTCTGTTCCTCACTCTAAACCTTCCTTTTCGACTTTTTTGGAAAGGAAAGAAAAAGGTGCAGTGGTCTCTTCATTTTTTCTGGAGCTGTATATTCCAAAGTAAAACAATTTATTCCAATCAAGTAATACATTTTTTCAATACAAAGTATAGTTACATAATAACACAATTCAACATCCTCCCAACTAGTTTGAAAGTCTACTAAGTTTAAAACACAATAGCACGAAGATGTGCTAGGAGCTTCCTTTAACGATAGTCTCCAAGAACTATGTCAAGCTTCCCTATTTATCCCAACCAGACAGACCGATTCCAAACTCCCCCACTGCATCTATAGGATCACCTCACCTTGGCAAAAATAATGAAAACAAAGAAACCGGCATTCACACATTTACATATTCAGTTAACACCATCCAACGCTAGACGCTGTGTCTTTCAGGATTCTTCTTCCAGTAAACATTTACCTGTAACAAATGATACATAACATGTGCGGCATTGAAACATATTGGAGAGTTCATCCGTTTATGGGACATACATTTAAAGACCAAACATCAGTGCAGTTAATCCAATGGAAGTCATATTTCTACTTTGTTCATTTGTCCATCCTCACACCTGGTTTGTCTGAGCAGATGGGTCTACTTTGGCCCCCACCGTGTATGTCTGTTCCTTTCAGGAAGCAAATAGGCCCATTTGTGTGAGATTATGATGTCCGACTGAGTTGAGATGCCAGACAGCATGGCCTTCCAAAACACATCTTTCATTACACTACAAATTCATCTTACTGAAACTAAAGCTAATTAATGTAAAATAAATATAAATGGCATAGACAAAAAGTATTGTCACCCAAAACCTAATATTTGTTTACACATCCTGTAAAATAAATATGAATGTCATGGACATAATTGTTGCTACCCAAAACCTAATATTTGGATACACATCATGTAACAAAGATAACAGCAGACAAAATGTTAATGTCATCATCAGTAAGCATCCTGCATTTCTTTGCTGGCAACTTAGCCCTTTTTCTATGGAGTTAAGATCTGGACCCATCAGTGGCCACTCCAGTACAGTCCAGTGTTTCTTATTTTGCCATTCCTGAGTTTTTTTTAATGCGTGTTTGGGATGTTGTCCTGCTGGGAGACCCACAACTTTCGATGGAGTCCCAGTGTCTGGACACTACTGTAAGTTGAACAATGCACTCCAAAACCCCTTGATAACTTGATGTGGAATCAGGTTATCAGGCTGTTTTGGATGCCTTTCACACATCAAAATTCACCCACATTTGACAGTAGGTAGGGTGTTATTTTCTTTGAACGCATCATTTGGTTGTCTGTAAACATAATGCTGATCTGCTTTCCAAAGAGCTCCAATTTTGTTTAATCAATCCACAGGACATTTTCCCGATAGGATATAGCCTTGTTATGATGGGGTTTTCTGCAGTTTGTAAAGTGTTTTCTTCTGTCTCTCTCGGCAGTGGGGTCTACCTGGGCTTCTTACCATTTATCCCTTAGCCTATTATACTGTAGATTGTACAGGAATTCCAATGCCCTGTGAGATCGACTTGTAACATTGGGAATGTCTATAATTGATCATAATTTTGTTTCTGACATTCTCAGACAGTTTAGTAGTCTTTTCTATCTTGACAGTGGCAGACTCTGCTGTTTTCTCACTCTGTTGAGTCCTCAGGTAAGATAAATAACCCAGTGAACATGGACGACCTGCCTCCAATGGAATAATTTAGAATTCCATCATAAGGATAACAGTCATCTTGTCCAGGGCATTTTTTTCAATGCAAAAATGTCTGCTTTTTTATTTTTTCTTTGTCTTGTGTAGTTGTGACACAAATCAAAGCACCTCTGAACTTTTTTCTTGACTTTTTACGTATTCTTAATTAAATGTGGAATTATTTAAATTATATAGCATGGTTTGGAATAGGCCTACTTTTAGCCTCAACCGTGTGATAACTATAGTTACTTTTTCTTCATAGTGGACCTGGACCCAATTGTAGTTCAATGCTGTTCATTGCCTTAAACATGGATGGTGATATGCATTGGTTTTCTTTCATCAAACGCCGACTTTGTGAAGCACTTGAGAACAGCGCCACATTGTGCTGAAACCGCTCAAGTCTAAAGAGAGGCATAAATATTGTGGACAGGAACATCGTGCTGAAACTGGATGGAAAAACGTTTTTCAGTTCTGCTGAGAAAATTGAATACAGAGTGGCCGATGTTTCTACACTTTCTTGAGTAGAAGTTTCTCTATCACCAAAAGTCGTAAAGTTTCTCTATCATCAATTGTATGTCATGATGACCAAACCTTTAACCAAGAAATATTTTGTTTGTGTTTAAAAGTACATAGAAAATAAAGACGATTCTGATTCTGAAAGCTTTGTTGCCCGGCAGTCCGGAGACAAAAAGAGATGTCCAACAGTATTACATATCAAACCATAATTAGGCTACAGCATTACTCAATATAGTTGAGCAAGGGAACTATCCACATCCTGCAGCTGTCTGTTTAATCGCCTACTCGTTGCCTCGTTGGCTACAGTCCCCTTTAAGAGCTCGACTCGCCATTGGTGTAGTAGAGGGATGCTGCTGCAAGCCTACTGGGTTCTATAATGACGTGTCACTTGTCTAGGGGGAGGAGTGAGATAATAAAAAAATAAACAAACAAGTGAATGCAAATCCACCTAAACACCACCTATTTACCTTCTCTGTTTCGAAGATCGCAGGTGGTGAACGGTGGCATCAGTGAGGGTTAAGAGCGCCACTGTTAAGGGGAATGAGAAGGAGCGCTCGACCCATAGCTTGAGAGGCGAAATAGTAGGCTGAAAAACGGAAGGCTGTGGCGAGGATAATAATCCTTAGCTGGAGGAGAGAAGAAAAACTGGTGGGTCGAGCATCATCCACGACGAACCGTCATTTTATAAGGAGGCTACGTACAACCCGTTTCTGTAAGGAATTTATGTAGACTTAAGGCAATTGAAAGGGGTAGGCAATTTCATTGGAAATGTAGGCTAGTATTAAATGCCGAATTCTTTTTTTTTTTAAAACGCCACATAAAACAAATACACGTTTATTGGAGATTTTCGTACAAGAATTTTGCCCAGCGCATCAACCATTTTTATTGCATATGAAGGATACGTCACACATCTGATATAAGGCAGTCTTAATTGACATTTCGGATTTCGCCTAGGCCAGGCTGAAGTAGGCATAGTTTATCAGTAAAATTGACTCGAGAAGAAGGAACGCAAGGCTCAACCTTATTTCTGATATCTAGGCTGACTATTTTTACTATATCCTAATTCATCTCCCCAGTGGGTTTTTAAGGGCAGTCTGGAATACCGCGACTGGCTGTGCTTTGGGGGGGGACATTTTTGACGTTTAATTCCTAAGGTCTGACGCCACGGAGAGAAGATGTCGGGGCAGACACTGACCGACCGCATTGCCGCGGCGCAGTACAGCTTGACAGGATCCGAGGTTTCTCGAGCTGTCTGCAAAGCCACCACTCATGAGCAGACAGCACCTAAGAAAAAACACCTTGAATGTAAGTATGATGACCTCCCCCCATATTCTGTTACCATTAAATTATACGATTAGTCTGACATATTTTTAGATTCAGTTGATCACACATTTTAACTCTTAACCCACTGATGCTCAGGTACCTGCAGACCATCTCAACACTATGATAACACCTTATGCCATGGTCCCACCCCTACCTCCCTTGTGTCTGTGTTCCTGTGATAATTCCCATTGAAATACCCTGTTATGCAAATGGAAATTCGGCATATTCCCCAGATTTCTGAAACGAGGCCTATTTTTTTATTGTACATTGACCCTGCCAGATAAACATAAATATAATGTTAATAGGATTAAATCAATAAGTCATTTTCCATCTTCATTTCGTTGTGTGAAAAATGCATTTTTATTATTCAGACATAAATCAAATCAAGTTTTAATTTAGCCAGAATACCCAAGCCCCTTGCCAGGCATCACAGATCAATATTAATGCCAGCTGTCCTCAAGAAAAGAACAGTAGGCTAAATAGTGAAGCTCAGAGCCAGGAGTATTGGTAACAGAGCAGAGCCACCAACCCATTCTTCTTTTAACTCTGAAAAAATTACTGATTTGACAAGGCTGGATGCAATGCTTATATCTGTCTATTTGTCTTACATCAGTGATTACCTCAAGGAAGGAAGTCTGTGTTTTTAAATGGAACATGGCCTCTCAGTTTCAGGCACAATTAATAATGGATCCCTGGATCCCTTTGCTGTTGAATGCATATTGCGTAATAGAAATGGTCAAAGGTGCTGTAGTCTGTAGTAACGCATGCTTGTGCTTGAGACTGAGGCACAGGAAGCATTTGTCTGTAAGCCCATAGCCCCGATTTAGAGGTTGTGCTTGAATTAAAAGTCCCACTTTCAGGTTTTACCCTTATTTCACCAGGTACAATTGAGAACACATTCTCCCCTCTAACAACCTCAGTGCAATTAGGTTTAACAGCCATGCTCAAGGACAGAATAAGATGGTTTTGCCATCTGTAGATAAAGGTTTTGTCTCAAAAAGAGAACAACGGATACTGTTTCAACAACGGATACTATTTTACTCAAAAATTCATGGGTCCGCGGTTGGCGCAGCGGTCTAAAGTCAGTGCCTCGCAGTACAGTGTCGTCATAGTGGCTAATGGGTTCCAGAATCAGGTGGTGCAATTTGGCTCAGCCCAATCCGGGGTTGTTGGGTTGAAGTCTGTCCGGGTATCAACATATTTGTTCGCTAAATACTGTATCTGAATGTATTCACTATCATTTAGCATCTCTGCTAACAGGGTACCAGGCACCAAAACATTTTAATCCAAAGGCCTCTAATGGGATGTCACCGGTTGGTAGGTAGCATGTTCGGTTCACTTCTTCTCATGGTCCTTTGGTTATCAGTCTGTGGAAATTAGGCTTGGTAGCTTGACTAGAAAGTCTGCTAGAGTCTCTCCTACTGCAGATGAACAATAGTTGAGTTATAAAGATAGACTTTGGCTAAACAGAGCTTCAAACTCCACAGGAAATAATCAATCAGGCCGATCTCCTTCCTTGAGTCTGGAATTAATTAGAAAATTATATTTACTTGATGTGTTCCTATTAATCATGGTTTTGGCAGAATGAAAAGCCTAACCGCAGCCATGGATGTGTCAGCAATCTTTTTGACATCTCTGAATGTGCACAAGCAACATTCTCTGTTGCTCCGAGCTGGTCGTTCTTAGTGGCCTGATTATATGTGACGTCGCCCGCTGACAAGCTCTTAAGGGGTCTATATGTCTCTAAATACACAACAGGATCAACACACCCACAAACATGCAAGGTAGTACATAGTGAATAGTCTCATTATCAGATCTAACAAATTTGTCATTACAATAACTTTCCCATCCAGCAGTTTCCGCTAAGATTTCAATAACTCTAAGACGAAAACAACGAAAAAAGACAAGAAATTTGAGTTTTAATGGAAGAACGCTAGCTGGAATACTGTTTTATTACTTTTAAATAACTGGCATATTCTTTCATATATCTTAATTAAATGCATGGGCAAAGGGGTAATCTAACCCATTTTTAGTTTATTAATAAATTATTGTGTGGCCATTGTTTCAAGTCTGGTTTTATCAAGGCTTCTCTAATCGCTGTAGGAATAGAAAAGGAAATTCATTAGGATTAATTAATGATCTTTCCTCATTGATGCACGACCATCTCACACATGGGTCTTTCCCAGTCCTTTGTACTATCTTGTGAACACAAGCTGGTCTGGGTGAAGAGTGGTGTCGCTACACCCAGATGTTGCCCTGGCCGGCAAAGACTGACCCTTGCTATCTAAAAAGCAAATATGGTCTCCAAGGTCTTTTTCCTTTGACGACTCTCAGGCCTGGTATGTTTCAATGGTGATTTGCTGGATTTATTATTGTACCATCAAGTCCTAGGCTTGTGAGCATTCCATGCTGTGACCCTTAAGATCTGGAGAAAAAGACGGCGCAATGGAGAGAGGAATCTTAGAGATACAGTAGAGCAGTGTTAGAAAGAGGGCTCTATATTGGCCAACCCTCACTGAGCAAGGGCTTTCACTTGATAAGAGTGTTGTGTAATTGGACACTAGTTATAAGAGTGAAGTCTGTGTGTGTGTGTGTGTGTGTGTGTGTGTGTGTGTGTCTGTGAGCATAGTAGCTGAATTAGGTTACTCGGGGTGTGTTCAGAAGGGTGTTAACTTGTGTGTCACTTATTTTAGTACTGTAATCATTACATCTAAGCAGCAAGGAGGTGCTTTGTTTTGAAACACTTGCTGGTGTTCCAAAAGTGCCTGTTTCGGTCTGGTTTAATGCAGTCTTTGAGGTGACACATTGTTTTTCATTTGTGCGGATACCAAGATCTCATCTAATCTCATTTTGTAGACGGGGGATGAGAACACGGCTGCATGGGGACGCTATGGATTTAAGACGCTCCTCTATATGTGTCAGTGCAACCCCGCTTACACAGCCAGCCCAATCCTGATAGTTTTCCCTGCGGAAGGAGTAACCATTAAGCCATACTTGAGTGCAGACTCCTGTCACTTTCATTCCTTACCATCATTGAAAGGGTTTTCATAAGGACTTTAAAGGTTATGTTTCATGTGAGAATGGATACACAGAGCCTGGCCCCTGAGAGAGTCAGTGCACCGGCAGGATCTAGATTACATCCAAATTAGACCGTTCCAGAAAGAGATCTGTCACGCTGGTGTTCAGAGAAAGAGATCTGTCAAGCTGGTGTTCAGATGAGCCACCATCTTTATCCAGTGCAGTTTAAAACATATGGCTTCCATCTTCTTCTTCTGCTACAACATCTGTCTCTGAGCAGTATGCATGAGTCATGAACTGTGGACACGCACTATAAATATTCATGATTATATCTTGACATCCAACAGGCAGTTGTAGCAACATATCTATGTATGCCTGTCTGGTTTTAGCACCTGCACAGCCTTAATCTGAATCAACAGCCATTTTAATGACCAGATTTCGTGTTAATACCTCAACGGACAGGTTCGTGAGGTTGGAAGGCACAGAGGAGGAGGTGAGAGTTTGGGGTGAATCAACAGTATGTTCAGGCAGTCATTGGATGCTCAAAACACACTGAGTCACCAGCCGTATGCTCGCATCTTAGCACTGGGCTGGCGTGTCTCTGCATGCACACTGCTTGTGACTCTCTGTGTAGGGAAGCTGTTCTAAGGTTTGGTTTTCCTTTTTCATAGTGTTTTAACTGAATCCCAATTAGCTGTTGCTGAAGGAGCATTTATTCTTCCTGAGGAGGTCCATCCAAAACAAAACATGACTAAGTACCAATTCAAATATTCTTGATCATTTTATCCAACAATAAATAACTCCTGTTATTATATTCACAAATGAAGGATGTTTATTTATGTAATTGGAAGGGGACGAAAGGGTCTATGATTTAGCATTTTAACCTAACCAATTGGAATTTGCGCGGTGCGGAAGGCTGCCAAGATGAGCACCCAGGGAGCAGTTACGATTAAATTCCTTGCTCAAGAAGTTGTTCTAGCAACTGTTCGGTTACTGGTCAGACTCTGTAACCACAAGGCCACCCATTGACCAACACATGTTGCACTAATGCAATAGTCTCTTGGTGCAGGACCTAAAAATAGTCAATTACCCCAGCCACCCTCGTCTATATTTTCTAACATTACGCACAGCAGGTACAGTGAGGGAAAAAAGTATTTGATCCCCTGCTGATTTTGTATGTTTGCCCACTGACAAAGAAATGATCAGTCTATAATTTTAATTGTAGGTTTATTTGAACAGTGAGAGACAGAATAACAACAAAAAAATCCAGAAAAACGCATGTCAAAAATGTTATGAATTGATTTGCATTTTAATGAGTGAAATAAGTATTTGACCCCTTTGCAAAACATGTACTTGGTCGCAAAACCCTTGTTGGCAATCATAGAGGTCAGACGTTTCTTGTAGTTGGCCACCAGGTTTGCACACATCTCAGGAGGGATTTTGTCCCACTCCTCTTTGCAGATCTTCTCCAAGTTATTAAGGTTTCGAGGCTGACGTTTGGCAACTCGAATCTTCAGCTCCCTCCACAGATTTTCTATGAGATTAAGGTCTGGAGACTGGCTAGGCCACTCCAGGACCTTAATGTGCTTCTTCTTGAGCCACTCCTTTGTTGCCTTGGCTGTGTGTTTTGGGTCATTGTCATGCTGGAATACCCATCCACGACCCATTTTCAATGCCCTGGCTGAGGGAAGGGGGTTCTCATCCAAGATTTGACGGTACATGGCCCCGTCCATCGTCCCTTTGATGCGGTGAAGTTGTCCTGTCCCCTTAGCAGAAAAACAACCCCAAAGCATACTGTTACCAATTGTTTTCTTGGTGACTATGGTCCCAGCTGCCTTGAGATCATTGACAAGATCCTCCCGTGTAATTCTGGGCTGATTCCTCACCGTTCTCATGATCATTGCAACTCCACGAGGTGAGATCTTGCATGGAGCTCCACACCGAGGGAGATTGACAGTTCTTTTGTGTTTCTTCCATTTGTGAATAATCACACCAACTGTTGTCACCTTCTCACCAAGCTTCTTGGCGATGGTCTTGTAGCCCATTCCAGCCTTGTGTAGGTCTACAATCTTGTCCCTGACATCCTTGGACAGCTCTTTGGTCTTGGCCATGGTGGAGAGTTTGGAATCTGATTGATTGCTTCTGTGGACAGGTGTCTTTTATACAGGTAACAAACTGAGATTAGGAGCACTCCCTTTAAGAGTGTGCTCCTAATCTCAG
>JACXGI010001932.1:7834-42925 GCA_016801175.1 Esox masquinongy | reverse complement strand
CACTTATTTCACTCATTGAAATCCAAATCAATTAATAACATTTTTGACATGCGTTTTTCTGGATTTTTTTGTTGTTATTCTGTCTCTTACCGTTCAAATAAACCTACCATTAAAATTATAGACTGATCATTTCTTTGTCAGTGGACAAACATACAAAATCAGCAGGGGATCAAATACTTTTTCCCTCACTGTATGTTGTGCGGTACCAGACAAGGCTGCTACACTAATGATAAACAAATGTCAATCATTATTAAATGTCTCTTTTTTGGCACTATCCCTTCAATATTTAAGATATGCACAGACTAGATTCTTCTCACACTCACACATACACATATACAGTCCAAACACTCATGTTCATCCACACATAACATGAACACACTTAGACTGACATTACACACAAACACACACACACACACACAGACACACACACACACTCATCACATATGTCGCTACTGTTACTTTTTTCTGTTGCTATTCCTATGTAAACCAAAAATGTTTGTACCGACAAACACCTGCCCAGAACTGGTTCTCTTTGCATCTAAAGGACTGTTTTTCACACCATTTCTTTATTTATTCCATGTTATTGTTTTTGAGAAAGGCTCTGTGTCTTTATTATGTGTTAATACCTTCTATCTTGTATTTTCTATTTATTTAATTAATATTTGTTGGGAAGGGCCCATCAGTATCATTACAATTAGTCAACACTTTTTAACGAAGCACAGGAGAAATGTCTTTTTATTTTATTTGGATGTGTACATGAGCTTGTAAAGAACTACACTGCAATAAGAGCTGGATTCTTTGCCCTTATGCCAATTGCAGTTTAACACCACCTGAGATTAGAGGGGATTTGGGCTGCCGCTACCGTCATATCACTCCCTATTAACTCATTAATGGAGAGTAAAGAGCTCCTTCTGAGAAGAATGAGAGAAAACAAGCATGGGGGAGCAATGAGGGACTGAGGCCTTTTCTCAGTTTCATTAACCTTAGCTCCATATGGAAAACAAGGATAGGGACGGAGGGGAGGGACCTCTGACTTTCTCATCAAATGGCTTTTGAGAATGACAAAATGAGAGAGGAGGTAAGGAGAATGGAAATGAGACAAGGCCTGTGAGGGTGTCAGTGTAGAGGTAGGGCAAATTGGTGCAGCCCCGCCCCCTCAAATTCTTTTGGGCTGTTTTCATTTTTATCTTGCTACCCTGTTAGGCTTTTCCTCCCTCCCTCCCTCCATCCTTACCTCCACCCGATACCTATTTGATTCCTCCCAGTAGAGAAGAGTAAAATTATGTGGTGTGTTCTGCAGTGAAGAGAGAGACAGCTTAATATCCTGCAGTGTCAAACTTTCAATGGCCTACCCCGACTGCCCCTTGGATCACATGATGATGGACTGGGGAGTCTCGGTTAACAAAATGTCTAAGTGAGGAGTTTGCTGGGCAGTCTGGTCTGAATTTGGGAAAGGGCCCAGAATCCTCCTTGCACTTCCTGACCAGGAGTGCCCCACAATACTCTGAACACGCCCCTTTCTATCTAGCTCCTCCCCATACTCCCTCTCACACTGTGAAGGTCACAGTGCCCTTGAGTGTTCTCTGACGCTTGAATCTACTTTAGCACTGTAATAAAAAAGCCCACTCCCCTTATATTGACTATTATTTTAATTCTGATTTATAAATCGCCTTAACACCGCCAACTGTTAACTCAACCGACCAGATTGTACGGATAGGAAATCCCATTGTGTCTGCCTTGTAGCCCATAGCAAAATTGTTCATGACATACTTTTAGCACAGAAAAATGATGGACCAGCGACCCTAGAAAAAAAATTGTTGTTTCGCCTGGTTGCCTTTTACCTATCCAGGGCTCAAACCTGAAACTCAGCTCGTCTACATGGCATTAGACAGAGCCTGTTGAGCTGAGGACCCCTTACACTTCTCCCTGTATGAGGGAACAGCTCCCAGCCAGGGTCCAGGTGGTCGTCGGTCTGCTGGCTGCCATAACAATGTTGAGTGGCCTGTGTCTCACTGTCTCTTGTCACAGTCAGGCAGCGCCTGTGCTTCTGTCATTTTTCTTCACTGCGGCCTCAGCACTTTAACTCCCAGGGACACTGCTACTGACACCCAGGGGGAATCCCAGCCTCGTGGGGACGGAGAAACAGCTGATAATAGTAGGAAGTCAGACCGAGTGTAGCGTGCCTTAGGAGAGGGCAGGCTGAATGTTGGGTGCTTGGCAAGTAGGCTGAATGTAGTTTTTTTAAGATAGGGTAAGCTAAGTGTTGGGTGCTTAAGGGGGGTGAGGGTAGGGAGAGTGTAATAGGGTGCTTTAGGAAAGGGGAAGATTATTGTTCAGCACTTAATAGAGTGCAGTTAGGCAGAATATAGTGTGCTTTAAAAGAGGGTAAGCTGAGTGTTTTGGTGCTTAATAGGGAACGTTCAATGTAGGGAATGAAATGATAGAAATATTAAGAATAAAAGGAAGCATGTGATGCAGTGTACAGCAGGCTTACACTGGAGGGATTCAAATTGGAGTTCTCTCTACAAAGCTCTCTATCTCCCTCCTTCCACAATGTCGCTCTGCTGTGGAGGTTGGCACTGGATTTTTTCGCATTCTCTATCTGCCGATACACTGGCATTTGGTTGGCCTGCAGAGGTTTCTGGGTAATTTTCCCTGCATTCAGCTCGGGGGAGAGGTCTATAAATAACATGGGCCTTTCATGGTCCATTTATGTGCAGTGAAATATGGTCATATGAAGCACGCCTCCAACTGACACCAAGTCACGTAGAAAACGTGACCTTTTCCGTGGTTAGGTTGATGCTTCGGTTTACTACTGACACCAGTCAGTATAGGCATGCTGTGTTAGGGGCACATTATTCTTTTAAGTAAATACATTGTAATTTTTGCCCATTTGATTAGGGATACAGTATGTTATGCACTACATGTGAGTTGAGGTAATTTGGGACATGATTTATTAAAGTGCATGTAAACTCAACATCATATCTTAGTAATGTTCACATGATATTGTTTGTTTTACGTATTATCTTCATCACCCACCAAGATATGAACCCGAATAACTATACAAAAATGCAGGTTCTTCAGACAATTCAGCTAATGTCAAGGCTATGTACTTCGGCCTCATTAATATGCATAACACTTTGATATGAGATAAACAATCACACGTGGCAACCGACAAAAAACATGTCACTACAGACATCACAAACAGCAGTGAATTTGCAGTGCAAAGTATGACACCAAATAGCCTTTTTCTCAAATAAGAGCTATACTAGTGATCCAGCCAATGTAGTGTGTAATTGTATAGGTAGCTACATTTAGGGTTGCCACCTTCAATGTGGAAAAATAAGGGACACCTTGCCAGTGGCCCTAAGCCCAGGGGACACAAATTAATGGGGGAGTCTAGGGGTCCTCCCCCATGAGATTTTAAGTGTCAGATGCTTCATTTCCTGCATTCTGGTGAATTTTTATGCACCAATTTGTGCTTTTTATGCCTCATTTTCAAAGTCCTCTGCATGAATGTAATGGAAATAGAGTCAATAAGAGTAAAGAACAGTTACATCCATTTTATTAAGGATTAAAACGTCAGATCTTAGACATGGGCAATATGTTTGATCTTTCAAAATAAACTATTTGGTATATTTGGAAGAAGCAAGAACCCACCCTCCAGGAAGGATGGGGTAGCCTAGCCTTTTCTGTTGCTGCTCCCATGCTCTGGAATAGTCTCCCATCCCACATTAAGGCCCGTTCCACCATTGAAAATTTTAAATCAAATTTAAAGACCCACCTTTTTTTCTCTTGCTTTTTGTTCAGTCTGAGGTTGTCCCTTTGTTTTTGTCAAGTCCACTCTTCACTTATTTTAACATCCTCTTACTGTGTTTTAATCTGTTGTTGGTTTTTTTTAATTTCTCTTTAATTCTTATTGTATTTCTTTGATCTGGATTTTATCATTTTAGTTGTCTTAAGTGTTTTCCATTTTAGTCTTGCCCTCTGTGTATTATATGTACTATTGTATTATATTATGTATTGTTGCCTTTTATGTATTATTCCTTTAATCATGTATACAGACCCGGTGGCACTTACCCCCAGCGAGAATGCTTTGCCCACCAGAAATAGTTTGAGTAAGATGCTTCCCAATACTGCAGGCCTACTCCACTAACTACTGTTGGAAATGTAAACTAGCTCTCTTGCCATCATCTGCAAATTTGATCGAAGATGTGCTTTAAGAGATGTGATCACTAAAATACAAGGACTGTGTAACTACTGTAGCTACTAAAGCCTTCGAATTTGATTGACAGCTGTGTATTTTGCTAGTATATAGCCTCAGCAAGCCATGCATGTTCCATCCGTCGTGCTTTAGTTACTATTCTATGTTGCTAAGTAGAATAAACGTGCCCGCCCATGAAAATCAAAAGCCCGTCCAACACGTTTGTTCTAGCGCCTGCACGTATACCTGTTTTGAGGCAGATGTTAATCCATCTGCCTGGACTGTAAAGCACTTTGGGTTAACTCCTGTTGTTTTTAAATGTGCTATAGAAATAAAAGTGACTTGAATTTCCACCAAGTTGGATATTGGTGAAATATCTCTCACACATACACACAAAGCTCGCGCGTGCGGAGGGAGCGGGTCTTCTGCTTACAGTCAACTGTCAACTTGCGTAACTGGGAAAACCGCACTGCTAACGTTAGTCTGACGCCTTGGCCAGACCAAATCCGTCATGCATATGTGTAACAACGGAAGTTCAGTATTTTCCAATGAACATGTGCGTTATGATGCAAAGACATGCAGCATTATGCGTACCCTTTGCGGATGCATCGCGTTTGGGGTGTTGGATTTTTCCTACTCGTGCGCCAAAACGTGTGCGTTATTCAAACCGGAAACTGTCAATTTATAAATAGTTATGCATCTAATATCCTCCAAAAAGCATTGTCAGAACGAAATTAAGTGAATATATTTGTAAATATATTAAATATTATTTGTAAAATGTATGGCCTACATAATTATAACTGTAATGTCTAAAACGAACATAAAGATGCCAAATAGCTACACTGCTCTACACACACTTTACTACCTATACAGTTTGTAGCTAGAACAGAGTTTGTATGTAGCTAGCAAGTTATCCTCAAGTGGCAGGCATACGCTGACAAACGTGCAGTTGCTTACATAACAAAACATTCAGAACTTTTGTATAGCCAACACGTTAAAGTTACTGAGCTGGTAGCCGAATATCGGATGAAATCTTCTTCCACGCATTATTTGTTGCATTTAAGTCTCTATAAATATCGTCTGACAAATCGAAAAGGGGAGGATAACCGGCGACCGCACATATCAGCCTCTATTTATAGATGCGTCCTAAATCAAAAAATAATGCGTAACGATATGGAAAGGGCTTGCAACAAAACGATGCATTCACAACACAAGTGGCGGATCTGGTCTGGCCAAGGCGTGAGTCTCTGTAACCAGGGCAACGATGACGTTGAGTGACAGACAACTCGCCTGTCATTCTGATTTAATACTTCTCCGCTATGTCTCATGACTCTTTTGGTTTTATTATTTCTCGTGTTAATCCAAGCTCGTGAAAACGTAGAGTAGGGTGTGCACGAAAATACGTGACAAATTGCGTCCCGTATTGATTCTGTAAGGGACAGTGCATTTTATTTTTCAATACTGGACGATCCCGTATTATACGGGACGGGTGGCAACTGTGTATATAATACAAGCCAATGTTAGCTGCTTGTGTAGCTGGTGATTGCTAGAGCTTATCGATTTCAGTGCCTGTTATTAGTTGGCTACACATAAAGACAATATCCTAAACTAGGAATGAGATTAGCAAACTACGTACAGTCAAGCTCTTTTGACTGGTGGATCTTGTTTCTGAAGGTAGTTACGCATAGTGATGCTGTAGATTAAACAACTTGAGTCAATCTGGCTAATCCAATATGGCTACCTGGCAGCCATGTTTTTTTATTGTCTGGAGTGAAATGATTGCTGCAAACCCGACTCCCAGCTGTTTTTTTGCATGCTTAAAACATAATCTATTTTTGCCTCCCCAAAAAAAGCTTTTTGGGGAAACTGAATAAAGATACATTGCTATAGGCTTTATGCCAAACCTGACAAGGTAGATGTCAACTGAATTTTCAGCCTGTCCTGGTTCCCCCTGGTGCAGCTCAGCCTTCTCCACCTGCTCTCCACCTGCTCTCCACCAGTCGACATCGCCTGCCTTCTAGTTACCATCGTTCCCCAACAGCACACCCTTCTTTAACACACCCCGGAATGTCTGGTGGTGTCATTTCACACCTGGTTCTCATTAGTCAATAAGTGCATGTATCTAAGTGCCTCTCTTCCCCATGTCCATTGTCATTTATTGTTTAGGACACGCTGCTTTAGAGCTGCAGAACTCTGGACCTTACCTATGTTCGGACATTGCCCTCTATTATTTTCTTTCCTGAGTTATGCTAAGCGGAGTCCGGTCTAAGTCCCATTTACAGAGTTGCTGTTTTGTTTCACTTTTGGTGAATAAATACTCTATCCTGTAGAAGGTCCTACATTTGGCCTCCAGCCTCCTTTTTGCCGGACTGCGTAAGCGGAGCCGGCCTAGAAGAGCGAATGTCACTGACTGACCGACTGACCAACGTTAAATAGCGTAGTGGTTAGAGAAGCAGACCTGCAACCTATAGGTTCTGCGATCGAATCTCCTCACAGTCAAAACAAAGTATGCATTTAGTTTTGTCCGGACTGACAAAAACTTTGCTGGCTGTAACCTTCAGTATCTACATTATAGTAAGCCTAAAATAAAACTTATATTGCGACTGTTTCTGGTAGATTTTCCAAGTACGCATCCGTGCATGCTTTTTGGGTCAGGATAGACAAAAACTTAGCTGGCTACTACATTCAGTAGCTACCTTATAGTAAGCCTAAACAAAAACTGTTTACGGTTATACAGTATTGCAACTATTTCTTGGGGATTTTCGAAGTAAGCATCCGTGCATGCTTTTTGGGTCAGGATAGACAAAAATGTTGCTGGCTACATACAACATTCAGTAGCTATGTTATAGTAAGCCTAAACTAAAGCTGTTTACGGTTATATTGTGACTGTTTCTTGTGAATTTTCAAAGGTACGCATCTGTGCATACCTTTGGGAGTAATAATATAGGCTTTATCAAAACCCCTTGGGCAGTAAAAGAGTTGAGGTTTCCAGGATTCTCTCGTCTTTTCACTTGACGAGAAAGTCAGTTATCGTCACCTATAGTTATTGTATCAATGTCATTCACGAATGAAAGAAAAACGAATGTTTTTGTGTCATGAAATGAAATTGCTTTGGCAGGGAAAAGTTAATCTTCAGTTTTGCTAGCAATTGCTCAATTCCTATGACTATTCCTAGAAAGTTAGTAGATACTAGTAAACCTATTACTGGCTAATAAGCTGTTAAAACAGCCAGTGGAAAAGCCAGAGTTCATAGACGCTATTTGTGGTGGAGGTAAACATAATATAAAACATGAGCCAGTTTAACACAATGCTGAATGGTGTCTAGCCACTTGCAAGGCGTGTAGTTCCTTGGCATAGTGGTTAAAGACAGTGCCACTCACGTGGGGACGCCGATATTTAATCATTTTAATTGCGGGCCACAATAAAACTGTTCACGGTTAAAGTCCGACTATTTCTTGTGGATTTTCGAAGTATGCATCTGGGCATGCATTTTGGATCAGGATAGACAAAAACTTAGCTGGCTACAACATTCAGTAGCTATGTTATAGTAAGCCTCAACTAAAACGGTTTACGGTTATACAGTATTGCGACTATTTCTGGTGGATTCCACGATTCTCTCGTCTTTTCACTTGACGAAAAAGTCAGTTATCCTCACCTAGTGATGGCCATTCGAGGCTTCATTAGCGTTATTTTAGCAGCAGGATATTATGCTGCCAGCACTCAGATTTTCTTTATCACAATAAAAGCAATCATTGAAATGTATAAGGCAATATAGTTAACAATCTAGTCAGTGAAAAAGAACAGGCAAGAATAACATTGGAACGGACATTAAACATAAAATGTACAGACTAGATTGTTAACTATATTACCTTATATATTTCAATGGTGGCTTTTATTTTGAAAAAGAAACTCTGAGTCAGCACTGCTAGCATAATATCCTGCTGCTAGAAGAACGGCAATGAAGCCCCGAATGGCCATCACAATGGTCACCTACAGTGAATATAAAAAGTCTACACACCCCTGTTAAAATGCCAGGTTTTTGTGATGTAAAAGAATGAGATAAAGATAAATCATGTCAGAACTTTTTCCACCATTAAAGTGACCTATAACGTGAACAATTCAATTGAAAAACAAACTGAAATCTTTGAGGGGGAAAAATAAAAAACTCACAATAACCTGGTTGCATAAGTGTGCACACCCTCTTATAACTGGGGATGTGGCTGTGTTCAGAATTAACCAATCACATTCTTTTACATCACAAGAACCTGGCATTTTAAAAGGGGTGTGTAGACTTTTTATATCCACTGTATATTGATACATACTGTATCAATGTCATTCATGAATGGCTAATTCGCTGTTAAAACGGCCAGTGGCAAAAGAGGATTAGTTCAGGATAGACAAAAACTTCGCTGGCTAAAACCTTCAGTAGCTACGTTATAAGCCTAAAATGAAACAGTTTACTGCTAATATTGCGACTATTTCTAGTGGATTTTCAATGTCATTCATAAATGGCTAATAAGCTGTTAAAACGGCCAGTGGCAAAAGCCATACAGTTCATAGATGCTATTTGTGGTGGAGGAAAACTTAATAAGAAATGTTACTCAGTTGAACACAATGGTTAATGGTGTCTAAACAAATTCAAACTTGATGTGATGTTAATGCGTGACAGAATTACATAATGTCAAGAGGCTATACCGACACTTGGCAGATGTATATCTTGGTGGCGTAGTGGTTAAAGACACAGCCTTTCACGTGGGCGAACCGGGTTGGAATCTCGGGAGGGCAACTATCAATGCTTTTTATTGCGGGCCGCCTGAACTAGGCTTGCCTGGTTTCTTGTTCAGTGTGACCAGGGATGGGCAGTTTTTATGATACATGTATTTAAAATACGTATTTCAAATACAAAATAGGATTTTGTAATTTGTATTTGATGGGGTTGATGAAAATGGCTTCATATTTTGTATCAAAATACTTGTGTTTTCTATTTTGTTGTTTAAAAATACTGTAGCATACTTTGTGAGAAGTCTACATGATGACATCATAAAAATGCTGCCTCCGATTGGTGGCTACTCAGTAATTTGCCCAGACTTGTTGAGATCAGAACAGAAAATTGATCCATCCCTGAACAAGAAGGTCAAGGTGAGAAACGTGTAGGTTGCCAGCTTTCCATCAATTTTTACAAGGCCGTAATCACAATATTTATTGGGGGACACACACCGCCCCCAATATTCAGATATGCTCAAAATGCCCCCCCCCCGAATAGATAGATATATAAATTATAAATAAAATAAAAATGCGCTATGCTACGACAGGCAACCATGCACCACCGTCCAAAAATAATAATTAGCAAATGTAAACAATCATAACTAAACTTAAGAAATTGCCATTATTATTACTACCGGTTCTAGTTTTACGGTTTACTGCAGTTCTGCGTGTGGTTTGTCCAAGTGCTGTTGCCATACCCCAGCAGAAGCCGTTGGTCGATTGCTGATAGGTACCATCAATGTTGAATACTGTACTCTGTCATTACTTTCAAATGTATTGAAAAGTGGAAAACTAGAATGTAATATAAGTGTTACGTAGGCTATCTTCCTGTCGATTGTGATAGTTTTAACAACAACACGTCATTTTGCGCTGGAACTGTAATTGTGGAAATAAATAATAGTTTGTTAAAAAGTGTCAGTAATTGCATGGAGTGTAAACAGAAGTTTTTGGTGAATACGGGCCGATTTGCGAGTGCTAATCAATCAACCATCACAATGGTGCTCATGTGTGTATTCAACTAACGTTAATGTCTTATGTTAATGGTTTTGTTTGAAATGTCAGAAAGCCCACGTGAAGTCTGAGTAAAGTGTCAATCATTTATGTTGCGCAGCATGTTATTTGTGCAGACATTAGTCGTTTTCATTGATTGCATATTCGTATAGTATACTGTATAGCTGTGCTTATCATAATGCTTATGATAAATAGCATTATTATCAAGATGGCGCCGTTGAGGATGGCTGCCGTTTTTCGTGCTCCCTACCAACTTTGCGGATTTATTGTTGTTACTATTGTGTAATTTTGCTACATTCGCAACCGCGTTATTAACCTGTAACAATCACTATTGGACATCAGAACTGCACTGGAATCGTCTTTTTCGTCCAGAACATCAAGTTTAGCGATCAACCCGCGATACCGTTTGTTGTGCTTACCTGAGCAAGCACCTGGAAAACGACGCCAACAAAGGAAGCAGGGTGGAGTTTTGGTCTGACTGCGGCTGCGGGGAAACCGTGCTCCTCTCCCAAGTATTCTCTTAGCGAACGTCCAGTCACTAGACAGCAAGCTGGATGAACTCAGGAGTAGGCTAGCTTTCCAGCGGGACATTGAGAACTGTAACATACTGGTTTTCACTGAAACATGGCTGGAGCCCTCAATCCCAGATGCGGCCATTGTTCCGAAAGGGCAATCCATTCATCAGCAGGATCGAACAGCAGAGTCCGGTAAAAGCGGGGGGATGGTGTCTGCTTCATGGTAAACAATCTTTGGTGTCTGGATGTGGACTGTATCACTTCTGGATGCTCTCCTGATCTGGAGCATCTTACGATTAAATGTTGCCCTTATTATCTACCCAGGGAGTTTACATCAGTCATTTTAACAGCTGTGTACATCCTCCCCCAAGCCAACACTGGGGCTGCACTCGACGAACTTTTTCGAGTTATCGATAGGCTTGAATGTTTACATCTGGAGGTTGCCTTTATTGTTGCTGGCGATTTTAACAACGCCAATCCGAAGAAAGTCCTACCGAAGTTTAAAAAACACATCAAATTCCCTACTCGCGGGAAAAACATTCTGGACAATGTTTACACTCCATTTCCCCACGGATATAAGGCCCTCCCCCGTCCTGCTTACGGCAAATCAGACCACGTGTCGATACTGTTGCTCCCTGCTTACAGGCAGAGGCTAAAACAAGAGAAGCCAGTGACGAGGTCCATTCAACGATGGACGGACGAATCGGACGCCGATTTACGTGACTGTTTCCTCACCACAGACTGGGAAATGTTCCGAGAGGCGTCTGGAGGCAATATCAGTGAATACACAGAGTCAGTGACCAGTTTTATCAGCAAATGTATTGACGACGTTGTACCACGTACCACGTACTACTACAAAATCATTTCCTAATCAAAAACCGTGGGTCAGCAGTGGTATTCGTGCCAGGCTAAAGGCACAGACTGGAGCATTCAACTCCGGCAGCATGGACAATTATAAGAAATCCTGGTATGATCTCAGGAAGGCAATAAAAACGGCAAAAAGTCAATACAGAGTCAAAGTAGAATCTCTCTACCAGGGCTCCAATACCAGGAACATGTGGAGTGGTCTGAGAACCATCACTGACTATAAAGGCAATACAGGTAGTGTGGGGGAAGTGACTGCTTCTTTCCCAGAGGAACTGCACTCTTTCTATGCTCGCTTTGAGAACATCATCCCTGGCATGGATACTCAAATGGACCAGGACGGGTGCCCTATCCAAATGACCAGGTCAGACGTCTGTAAAGCCCTAAAAAGGATTAACACCCGCAAGGCTCTTGGACCAGATAACATCTCAGGCCGTGTTCTCAAGGTCTGTGCTGACCAACTGGCTGATGTCTTTACTGATATCTACAACCTATCGCTACGTCAGTCAGTGGTCCCCACCTGCTTCAAAAAGTCCATCATTGTTCCTGTGCCAAAAAAGCAAAAAGTCCTCTGCATGAATGACTACCGCCCTGTAGCACTCACACCAATCATCATGAAGTGCTTTGAGCGGCTAGTTAAAACACACATCACAGACTCCATGCCTGCAACACTTGACCCGCTACAGTTTGCCTACAGACAAAACAGATCCACAGAGGACGCCAACGCTCTGACCCTCCACTCTGCACTCTCTCACCTGGACAAAAGGAACACATATGTCAGAATGCTGTTCATTGACTATAGCTCAGCATTCAACACCATTGTACCCCACAAGCTGGCGGTTAAGCTCAGGGATCTGGGTCTCGACCCCTCTATGTGCAGATGGATCCTGAACTTCCTGACGGGCAGACCCCAGGTGGTGCGGATGGGCAACGCCACCTCCTCCTCACTGACTCTCAGTACTGGTTCCCCACAGGGCTGTGTGTTGAGCCCGCTCCTGTACTCTCTCTTCACCCACGACTGCCTGGCAACTCACGTCTCCAACACCATTGTTAAGTTTGCAGACGACACCACCATCATAGGCCTGATCTCTGACAACGACGAGCCAGCCTATAGAGATGATGTAAGGTCACTGACTTTGTGGTGTCAGGATAACAACCTCCAGCTCAATATCAGCAAAACGAAGGAGATGATTATTGATCACAGGAAGCAGCGGCGGGGAGACCACGCCCCCATACACATCATTGGGTCTGCAGTAGAGAGAGTTCACAACATCAGGTTCCTCGGGGGTCAACATCAGTGATGACTTGACCTGGTCTCATCACTCTAACGTCGTGGTGAAGGAGGCCAGGAAATGGCTCTTCTTCCTACGCTGATTAAGGAGATTTGGCATGGATTCCAGGATACTCACCAACATCTACAGATGCACTATCGAGAGTATCCTGACCGGCTGCGTCACCGCCTTGTATGGCAGCTGCACCGCCCTCGACCGCAAAGCACTTCAGAGGGTGATTAAAACAGCAGAGAGCATCACAAGGTCTGACCTGCCATCCCTGCAAGATCTCTACACAGAGAGGTGCAGGAGGAAGAGCAAACGGATCATTACAGATCCCAGCCACCCATGCCACGGACTCTTTACCGAGCTGCGGTCAGGCAGAAGGTACAGGAGTATTCAGTCCAAAACAAACAGGCTACGGGACAGCTTCTTTCCACAGGCTGTAAGGCTGCTCAACTCGGGAACCCATCTTCCCTTCCATCCATAGTCAACGCACACCTGTCACTTTACATCATGCACATCTGCCACTTATATCATGCACACCTGTCACTTTTACATTTCACTATGGTTGTATAGTTGTATAGTTATTATTATTGATGTGTGTTTTTGTATAGTGTTATTACTGATTGATTGTGTTATCTTATGTTTTTAAATTATAATTACTGTTACTTTTTAACTTTTAACTACACTGTCGGGAGTAGTGAAACCAAGCATTTCATTGCCGTAACTTGTTATTGCAAATGTTAAATAAACCTTTTGAAATTGAACATTATTAGTGTTTGTTTAATTAAAGTGCAAGCTGTTTTATTAGTCAGCTTTCATTCACAGTGAGTGTCATCAAGAACAAGAGGAAGGGTGTCAGTGACATTCATCAGTTTTTTGGGCAGCCTCAGAAAAGAAAAGTTGATCATTGCCATTCAGATCAGAAATGGTTAGTAATCCATTCCTGAACATCATGGCAAGAAACACCACTTGTTTACTGATATTTCTTTCATGTTCTCTCTGTTGCGTTCAGAGTAAAGAAAGAGAGGGAGAGAGAGGGTATGAGGATGCCAACAGGGCAGGGAGAGCAGATGACATGGAGATGAGTGAGAAAAGGAGCAAATATTGATGACCGATCTGATATCGTCATGTTGGTGTTGTTCTGACAACATCATAATTAATGGTGGCAAAACTGAAGTTAGGTTTAGGCAAAGGTACCAATGAGGTTAGGTTTAGGCACAGGTGTCTCTGAGGTTAGGGTTAGGTCAAAGGGTCGGGGGCAGGGGAATATTCTGTCTTTGGACTGGGGCAACCAACTAACTACAGGTCAGTTGCAATGATGGTCCTGGAGCAACATTAATTATGATGTTGTAGATAAACAGCAACATTGCTGCAATTTTTTTACAGTTCATGTTAAGTTTTGGTGTTCATGAGTAGCCTACGATAAATCGTTTACCAATTTACGTAATATTCTGACTAGCTATTTGACCCGAGTAGCAGCCATCACAGTTAACGTTAGCTTGCTACTTCCAGCCTATGTTTTCGTTGGTTGTGCATGAAAAAAAAGCATTTCAGTGTTGTAGAACATTACATTATAATGCCACGATATCTTGTTCAATGCCTAAAGGTTCCTGCACACGGGCCGCGGTAAGCGACAACTGAACCGTGAGAAAAATCCACCCATGCTGGGTGTACACTAGTGATGTGCAGTTCGCGAACGATTCGTTCGTTTTGAACGAATCTTTTTAGTTACTCGGTATTCACGAGTCCTTTTTTCTAGTGACTCCTTCAAGTGTATCGTTCATTCGAACGTTTGACAGCGGATTACTACAACATGATCACTTGCTTCATACCCGGTCCTACAGCTCAGTTCTCCGATCAACTTCTATGTGCATTCGCAGGAAAAAATAGATCAAGGCAGGAACATCATAAATACATGTTTATAACTGATAATTGAACGCAGACTATAATAATTTAATATGGTAAGTTGATTACAGATGCCATGAAAAAAGATGAAAATATGCACGGAGCCGCTGCCTTTGCCTAAGTAAAAAGACTCGTGAACGACTGACTCGGTCAGTTTTATCCCAATTGAACGATTGTTTCGTTCATTTGAACGGCTGGCAGCGGAGTTCTACCCCAAAAAATAGCATAATAAAGAAATGTTTGTAACAGATAATTTGACATATGGTAGGTCTAAAATAATTAATGTGGTAGTTGATTTTTGATTGTAATGATAAACACAGATAAAATCATATAGTGAGCCTTTGCCTAAGTAAAAAGACTCGTGAACGACTGCCTCGGTCAGTTTTATCGTTCAATTGAACGGTTGTTTCGTTAATTTGAACGACTGACAGCGGAGTTCTACCCAACCACGGAATACGCTGTTAGTTTTACTTTCGCAAAGAAAAATAGATCAAGACAGTAGCATTATAAAGACATGTTTGTAACAGATAATTGGACACATGGTAGGTCTAAAATAATTAATCTAGTAGTTGATTTTTGATTGATGATAAACACAGATGAAATCGTACACTGAGCCTTTGCCTAACTAAGAATGACTCGCAAACGACTGACTCGGTCAGCGTTCATTTGAACGTCTGCCAGCGGAGTTCTATCCCGACCGCTGGCTTCCAGCTCAGTAGCCTACTCTCTGTCCAACAGCTGTTAGTTTGACGTTCTCAAAGAAAAGGTGATCAAGAAAGTAGCATTGTAAATACATGTTTGCAACAGATAATTGGACGCATATCCTACAGTAAATAATATAGCATTTGATTTTTGATTGTAATGATAAAGATAAATAAATGATAAATCAAGTAAAACAAGCGTTTGCTTGAGTAGAGAAGACACGTAAACCGCATTATGAGGATGAGCATTCGTTGAAGTTCGCCTACAGATGTTGTATGTTTTTGTAAATTAAATAAAAATGAATGCCAAGCAAATTGTATTTTTTTCTGTGTTCATTTTAAATAGGTAATGCAATTGTCTAGGTAAGCAGATTATTTGCAATTCTCATCTGTGTGCAATATTATTCTTGTTATAATTATTAGGCTATTGTTATAATATAAAAAAATACACATGACGATTAACATTTAATTAACAACTTCTAGTTGTGCACGTAAGAAGCTAGCCAGTCAAACTAGTAAAAACGACGGTATTATAAACCAACTCTCCTCCTTTTGCGTCAAAAATATATAGGCTAACACCCACCTGATAAGCACACAACTGCACCAACGTTTCTTCACGCTGCATTTTTTTGGTTTATGTCCCTGTAGGTCTGCAATGCAAAGTTAAATTGTATAATTGCGGGAAATCCGACAATAATATATTTATCCTATGTTTTCCTCTCATGTATCGGTGTTGTCAATGAATGAGGGTTTGATCGGTTGACAAGGTGAACACTGTTCATTAGTCGACATGGGCGGCGGGCGCTCAAAAGTTCAACAAATTTGAACTTTCGGCGCTTCCACCCGCGAGCAAGCGTGCACAGAAAGCGGCACCGCTCACGGGATCGAGCACCGCGCACCGCACCGCTTGCAAAACTGCTTGCGGTTTGCCGCCCATCGCCCTACTCCAATTGAAAGTCTAAGCGTCTTGTGGGTCTCACGGGGATAACGAGTTGATTTCAACGCCAGTGCGTAGGTCCAAACCGAGAGGAGTTTTGGGAAAATACGATTGCTTAAATTACGAGTCTGGTCCTATGCACTGGCACTGAAATTAACCCATTTCAATGCAAGGACTCCTGGCACAGACGCGCGAAGAGATGGTTCTCGTCTTAACCATGACACTGGATGGCTAACACGCTTTGAGTCACTCTTGTCTAATCAGAAGTTTTCTGTGTTTTCACGTCACCTTTTGGTATCGCGGTTGGAACTTGGACGAAGCAGGTACTAAAAAAAGTATCTGGTACCAGGTACTATCCCAACTTTTGGCCAGTGGAAAAGCAAAAAAGGCGAGCCGAGTCGAGCTGGTACCATGCAGTGGAAAAGCTCCCAAAGCAGGTAGAGGAGAGGCGAGTTGAGTTGAGCCGGTACCATGCAGTGGAAAAGCGCCATAAGAGACCTTCACCGCCACCGCGGCCCGTGTGCAGGCACCTTTATTGTTATTAACACTCACTCAATCGCACGCTTTGTCACACGCACTCACACTTAAGTTTGACTGTTATTGGTAGAACTTCAGACCTGTTTTGGAATACCTGGTCTGTAGTATTCTCTATTGTAGTATTCTCTATTGGAGATTAACCTCCTAAGACCTGAGCTTTGATAATGTATGCATTTTTAATTTCTCTTAGCTATTTGGGATTAGTAGGAGCTGATAAGTATAATATCTAAGCATGGCGCAGACAACTGTCCTCTAATAAGGACAATAGGTTTAAGTTAAGCAGATTGATGTACATGGTGCAGGAAGCCTAAAACATAGTGTTCTCATATGCGGACACAGGGTCTCAGGAGGTTAAATAAATGTTCTTACTACATTATTAATGTAAGTGTCCTCTATACCTATATTCTGAGTCTTTTAATAGATTCGGTGGTTGGAGTTGGGTTAATACTCCTTGACAAGTTCTGTTGCTACTTTCTGATTACGTTTCTGGCTACATTTAAAATCAAAACATATTGATTGTTTAATAATTGTTGACAGTGTTAAAATGTTTGTTTTCAACTTCCAAATAGGTGTCCAATGATTAATAAATAAATAATTGTGTCAGGTTTCACAGGGACGAGGAGCAGGAAACGTGGAGTTTGGGTTTGAATGTCTTTTAATGACAAAAGCACCGACATGCTCACGATGGTGAGACAATAACACACAAAGACTAGGGGAGCAGAGGGAACATATATACTGAGGGGAATGATTGTGAATGAGGACCAGGTGCGCTAAACAAGACAACAGGTGAGATGAATAGATGAGATGGGCGGTGGTGTCAGAAGGCCGGTGACGTCGGCCGCTGGAGCCTGCCCGCTGCAGGGGGAGGAGAGGCAGCAGAGGGCGCAGTCGTCACAAATTGATTGCTAAATTATTGTACTCTAATTGAAGTAGCTGTTTAGTAGGATAATGATTTTACATTCCATTCCATTACATGAATGATTGTCTGACACAATTTTTTATTATACAGTGCTCAAAAAAATTAAGGGAACACAATCATCACAGTGAAAACAGGTGCATTAGAGAGGCAACAGCAAGACAACTCCCAAAAAGGGAATGGTTTTGCAGGTGGTGGCCACAGACAATTGTTCTCTCCTTATCCTTCCTGACTGATTCTTCTCTAGTTTTGCATTTTGCTAGTGTCCTTGTACTGGTAGCATGAGGCGGTGCCTGCAGCCCATTCAGGTTGCACAGGTAGTCCAGTTCCACCAGGATGGCACAGCCATACATGCTGTTGCAAGAAGGTTTGCTGTGTCTCCCAGTACTGTCTCAAGAGCATGGAGGAGATACCTGGAGATGGGCCATTACAGGAAGAGAGCTGGACAGGGCCGTAGAAGGGCATCAACCCAGCAGCAGGACCAATATCTGCAGAACCGATATCTGCAGGACCGATTTCTGACCAAATTGTCAGAAACAGACTCCATGATGGTGGCATGAGGGACTGACGTCCTCTAGTGATGCCTGTGCTCACAGCCCAGCACCATGCAACTCGATCGGCATTTACCAGTGAACACCAGAATTATCAGGTCTGCCATTGGCGCACCGTTCTCTTCATAGATGAGAGCAGGTTCACAGTGAGCACATGTGACAGACGTGAAAGAGTCTGGAGACACCGTGGTGAACGTTATGCTGCCTGCAACATCATCCAGCATGACCGGTTGGTGGTGGGTCAGTGATGGTCTGGGGAGGCATATCCTTGGAGGGTCGCACAGACCTCGATGTGTTAGCCAACAGTACCCTGACTGCTGTTAGGTACTGGCATGAAATCCTCAGACCCATCGTCAGACCTTACGCTGGTGCAGTGGGCCTTGAGTACCTCCTGGTGCAGGACGATGCCTGGCCTCATGTTGCCAGAGTTTGTAGGCACTTCCTGGATGACGAAGGTATTGATGCCATTGACTGGCCCTCATATTCCCCAGAGCTGAATCCAATTGAGAACCTCTGGGACGTTATGTATCGGTGCATCCGACGCCGCCAAGTTGTGCCACAGACTGTCCAGGAGCTCAACGATGCCCTGATCCAGGTCTGGGAGGAGATCCCCCAGGACACCATCCGCCGTCTCATATAGTAAAGATTTTGATCTTTAATAAATTTCCTTCATCGAGACTCAATGTGTGATTTAAGTGTTCCCTTAATTTTTTTGAGCAGTGGATTAATGATTAGCAATCAAATTAAGATTAATCAAGATTAATTACTTAGAAACTAGTTGCTATGAATAAAGGTGCCATCAGTTGTCTTCTTATGAATGCCTTATTTGTCATTGAGTCAGTGTTGCTGATGCAAAGTAGGCCCCTCATTACCAAACACCAAGTAACTAAATTAGGATTCAATTATGAGTCATTAGTAAACTGTTAGTTAAACATTAAACTGTTGGTTACTTTAAAACTAACCTTCATCTGGGTGATCACAGGGATATGTGAATATTTGATCTGTTAACTGGTTGCATATGTCAGATTTATAGCATGACTCGTTAGGCAGAGAAAAGCTGTTGCTATCAAACATTGTCTACTTAATCAACTGAGTCATTGTACTGGTGAAGGGATAGATCAAATAGGCCGATAGCTGGATAGTTTGCAATTTAAGTGATTTAAAAGTATTTGTAAAAGTATTTTTTAAATACACAAATACAGTAGTTTATTTTGATACATGGTGTGGCTGCTGTATTTTGTAGTTTCTTTTGATACACTTAAAATTAAGGTATTTGGTATCTTATTTTAAAATACATTTTGATGTACTGTAGCTTTGCCCATCTCTGAGCATGACGCAGCCCAAGGAGAAAATTTACATTGGGAGAATTCAATGAGCCACAAACACAACTTGTGAGCAAAACTGATCTATGTTGATATGTTTTGATCCCACTTAGAATTTCTGAAATGGAAAAGAGGGGAAATGCTTAGAACAGCATTTATCCAAATTACAATGCACCACTCTTTAGTGATTATTGTACCGATCATAGTATTGAAATAGAATAGAAATTGAAACTGATTTTTAACAGGATTCCAAAATTTGGTTTACCACCCCAAGTACAATTGATGTTGTGCGTTTCGCCTATCTTAAGCCTCTCGACTGTCACAGAGAAAATATACCTGTTACATGCAGGCCCGCCCTATAGGTGGGGACAAACGGGTATGTTGTCCCGGGCCCAGGGTAGGGGGGGGCCCAGAACTGACATTGGGTTGACATTAAAGGGCCCATCTAAGATTATCTCGTCCCGGGCCCAGGCAAGACTGTCAGCTGGCCTGGTTACATGTTCTGCAAAGGAATTCTACTGCAACCTTGAAGCCAGGCAAAATATGTGAGATTGCTAGTTGCCAGGGAAACAGTCTCGGTTCATCCTCCTTTGTACTGGGTAACCGTCTATGAAAAAAGGCCTACACATTTCCTGTGTTTGGAGTGTGTGTGTTTGTATGTTTATCAATGTGTGTGGACCTATAAGCATGTGTTCTGGTGTGTGTGTGTGTGTGTGTGTGTGTGTGTGTGTGTGTGCGTGTGTGTTCCTGTGTGTGTGTTCCTGTGTGTTCTATGGCACTAGTTTTGATTGCAGTTATGGAGGAGTGAGAGTGATTTGAAATCACTGTTCAATGCAGTCTGTTCAGTGCAGAGTTTAGCATGTGGAAAGGGCAATGTAGTATTGTTTCACAGGTAGTGACCTGACACAATATCTGTCAATAGCTCATACACACACACACACACACACACACACATCTACAGTAAATAATGTCAATGAGCATTCATAGATTCAGTAGCAGGAAATATGTCTGTGTTAAGCCAAAACTGTAGGCTACTTCCAGTGAGCCTAAAACTCTACTTACAGTAAGCAACACATGTTTTTCTCATTTATTTCTGTCTTTTAATATAAGGATATTATTAGTGAGTGCTAGGTTCTGTCTTGTCATGCCTGCGTGGGCGATTGTAACTGATTCCGGTCGACATTGGAAGTATTTGGCTGGCATGCTCCGTTTGAGATTTAACGTACGTGATGGACTTTGGATGCCTTCCAGATCAGGCATCGGTATCTTTGAAGCTGACAGGTTTCTCCGTCCGCCCCTCCCCCGTTCAAGTTCATATGCAACATGAGCATGTAGATGATGTCAGACCCATGATGCTCCTCTCCTTCTCGCTCCGTTGCATGATGACACCTCAGGTGGTAGGGCTGTAAAAATAGAACTGGGAGCCAGTATGGACTGTGTTTATAGTTCTGTGTGTGAGGAAATATGAACTTCCCTATGTGTGCTGAAAAACCTCGCCTACCACCTGAAAACACATCCATTTTAGCTTAGTGGGCTAACGTGGTCTTCCCCTGCCGGCCACCCCTTCTGTGCTGATATACGTATTTTATTTACCTGCAGTATTTATCTGTGAGATTATGTTTATAAGATGATAAGTAAGTGCAGTTCACGTTATTTTCCCTAATAGTTGGGCAAAAGCAGTTAATTTTTTTGCGAGCAATCAGTTTCTCTGTTATATTACCTGTTTTCTTAGCTTTGTATTGCTGTGTTCTTGTTTGTATGTCTGTGCACGTGTGTGTGTTAGGTACGTATGTCAGAGTGTGCGTCGCTGTGTTCCTGTTATCGATACAATACAGTGACGGTGCCAGTGAGTCTGGTGCAGTGGATAGAAGAGTATGGGACTATTACAAGAATCATTGCTAAAGCTGTTATTACTGTCACCGCTTCCCAAACTGCCACTGCAGCTACTGCTACCACTGCGGTTCCTGTGTGGCTGCCTGCTGATAACACACCCTCTCTGGTTCGCTACTTTCAAGGCTAATATTTGCAGTGGTATCAGAAATGCTCACTTGGTGTATAGTAGATGTTTTGTATGTTAGTTAATGCAAAGATTCCGTCGTTTGACATTATCCTCTGAAAGGCTGAGTACGATGATTAGAAGAAAATGCAAGGTTGGCTGAAAAGTCCCACCTTGCAAGTCAGTGACTGGTTTAGATGGGTGATTGGGTGATCATGCCGGTGTTGTGCAAAACTACACCAATAAGTGTTGGCTGGATTTTGTATTTTCCAGGTCATTTGTGTCCAGTTAGACCTAGGGAAGCAGGTGTGGATATTTCCTAACTTAAAAGGAACCTTCATTGATCAATTAGTTATTGAATTACACCCCCCCCCCGCATGTGCGCGCATGCGCACACACACGCATACATTTACAATGCTTAAAAAGCACACACGGTCAGAAGCACATACAGAGATGTGTGTGTGTGAATGAGTGTATCACTGTGCCTCTCATCTCTCTCAATATGAATAATGGACAGTGAGTCAGAAAGAGTGCTGTGCTGGAGTTCCTGCTGCTTAGCATCTCAATCAGAATAACTTCAGCCCTGAGTCACGCTTCTCTCTCTCCATCTGCTCACTGTATCCGTTCTTTCTCTCCATCTCTCTTTATTTTCTATCTCTGCCCTTTTCTCGCTCTCTCTCTCTCATAATCAAATTGAAGCCCTATGCCTCGTCTTTTGTCTCCCATATCTATTTATCTATAGTGTATTTTATTGACCACTCTGCTCATTAAAGCTGAGATGCTTAGATCAGCTTTTGGACTTACAAATTCATTATTTACATTATAGAGTATGTATACCTATTAAATGTGGAAGATTTTATAAGTGAACTCAAAAGCTTATTACAACTTTAGTACCGGATCAGTACCCAGAATTTAACCTTGTTGAGTGAGTAAAGTGCATCAAAAAGCTAAAAAGATTGTATCGAACTTCAACTGCAATGAGGCTATGCCATAATCGCAAAGCACCAAATTGTGAAGGGAGAATTGTAATCATGAAGGATCCTGGATTTAAGAGCAATCTACTGACCATAGTGGATGTTCATGTGAAATAGAAAATTCCTCGTCTCAATTTGCTGCTCTTTGGCGTGTTGCTCCAGGGAGTTGCACTTGTTACTTCCTGTGCCTGGATAAACCCTCTGGGAGAATCAGCGAGGAAGCAGCAGGATTGGTCTAACAAGGCCACAGAATTAACTCGAGTGAATAGGAAACGAGTCAGGCAAAATATTATGTTGGTTTTATTACCTATGTAAGAACGCCCTTGTCCAACTGTGTATTTATCTGTTTCAATGTTTTGGCTCTTGCTCGGTTTAGAGACTCTGCAGTCAAGTAGTCAAAGTGAAGATGCCGTTACTTAGCCCACAGAATTACCGGGTGTGTGTAATATACTGTCTTGCGAACATCTTTGAACACTTTAGTGACACATTTGTTAATTTGCCTCTGCACTCCGGCAAACTGTATTGTAAATGAAATCAGTACTAGGAGGTTAAAGTGCAGACCAACAGCTTCGATTTTGAGCATATTTTCATCCATATTAGGTGAACTGCCCCGTGGTTCTAGGGAACTCAGGAATCAATTGCAAATATGTTTTTTGTACAAAAAGATCATAACCCAAAATGCTAACATCTCACCATTAACAATTACAGGGAAGGTTGGCATTGGGGTATGATATTCGTCATACAAACGCAGGATGGTATTGTCCATATGCATATATAGTTAGGTCCATAAATAATCGGACTCTGACACAAGTTTTGTTATTTTGTGTGTTTACCAAAATATTCACTTTACAGATGGACAGTGACCCAAACAATACTGCAAAAGCAACCCAGGAGTTCTTTAAAGCAAAGAAGTGGAATATTCTGCAATGGCCGCGTCAATCACCTGATCTCAACTTGATTGAGCATGCATTTCACTTGCTGAAGACAAAACTTAAGGTAGAAAGACCCAAGAATAAACAGTAGAAGACAGCTGCAGTAAAGGCCTGGCAAAGCATCACAAAAGAGGAAACCCAGCGTTCGGTGATGTCCATGTGTTCCAGACTTCATTGCCTGCAAAGGATTCTTGAAACAGTATTAAAAATGAATTTTATATATGATTGTGTTAATTTGTGCAAATACATTTGAGCCCCTGAAATAAGGGGACTGTGTATGAAAATGGTTGCAATTCCTAAACGTTTCCTATGATATTTTTGTTCAACCCCTTGAGTTAAAGCTGAAATTCTGCACTTCAATTGCATCTCGGTTGTTTCATTTCAAATCCATTGTGGCAGCGTACAGAGCCAAAATTATGAAAATTGTGTCTGTGTCCAAATATTTCCGGTATGCTAAAAGTGGACTTGTCCTATAGATAGTTAGACGGTTAACAAAATGGCGAGGTGGTGTAAGCCTACACGAAACACAAAATCCCCTATGAAAGAAATGAATGGTGTAAGAACGAGAAATACTGCTTTTCCAGTTTTGCCGCAAAGTTTTATGGGGATTATGACTCATGCTATTTCAGTGAATTGGAAAGAACTATGTGTTAAAAAAGACCATTAGGCTTTACCCAAAATGTTAATTGACACACCCAAATAATTCTGTAAAATTCTGTAAACCAAATGGTTTACATCACCCTCCATCTCCTCCATGTCCTGGTCATCCTCCTCCTCCTCCTCTGTGTGGAACCTCCTCTTTCTTTACAAAATAATTGAAAAAGAAAACACAAATGAAACCCCAAATGCATTCAAGTATTCAGTATTCAGTATTTTGATGAAGTTATTGCATGCTAGGATTATGGTATTGTGAGACAATACATACTAAAAAATTGTTGCGTGGTAGGTCTTCAGAGCATCCCTCTCTGCTTTATACCACTCCCTCTATCGTTCTTCAACTCCTTGCATCCCTCCATCAATCTTTGCCACTTTGTCTACCACATTAACATGTCCCCCAGTGCTGTCCATCTCAATTAGACTTTCAAAATCTGCACTAGGAAGATCTTATTACAACAAATCAAAATGACAAAATGTCTTTTGACACGTTGGTAAATAGAAATGGATATAAATCGGAAGTGGAAAAATCCAATACCTGTCTCTTAGCTGTTTCTGACTCTTGGCAGAGTGACAGAGATAAATTGTACTATGGGTGACTCACTTATTTTACCTTGCATTAACCTATTTTTTCCTAATAGCCTCTTTGCTGAATAGGGGCTTTTGCCTGACTGAGGCGATTCATAAATGGGGAACAACTCTCTTCCGAACTGATGTGCATTATCTTGACTATCAGGAATTTGTATTTGAAACTTGAATGCCAACTGTGACAGCGGGACTGAGGAAATGTCTTATTCCGCTGCAGTGAATCGATTTTCGCCAAGCTCATGTCGGCTGATTTGTGTGAGGGGGAGGCAGAACATCTTGAGATCTCCCACTCTGTCTGCTCAGACAGCAATATTCTCTCCGGCTTTGGCTGCATTCTCCCTCTCTCACTTTGTCTTTCTCTCAAAACTGTTTCTCGTTTTTCTCTCTTTTGGTCTCTCTCTCGCTGGCCAGACTGACGCCTAATTTCGCTCTCACTCTAAGGAACCCTACCTCTGTACCACGGCAATGTCAGAATGACTGGCTGATGAAAGGACACCGTGTACAATACCGAAGTGTCTGACAGTTCAGGGCCATCCAATGTAACTAACTTGTTCCAGAAAGTAGAAACTCAGGCTTGCACCTTATAATGAAGTGTGTTAAAGGGCTGAAAATACAGTGACATTGACATCAATTTCACTAACTGTAAAGCACAAGGAGAGTTGACAACCTCTTTGTCTGTGGAAATCATTGTCACTGTTATTCTTTCTCCATTCTTGGAGAATGAGCTTTTTCAGAGCCTGGATGCTGAACGGAGAATGATGCTCGACCTGTCTTTTCAGAACTCCCCATACAGTAGGTGTTCTGTTGGGTTGAGGTCAGGTGACATACTTAGCCACTGAATCACTTTCACCCTGTTCTTCCTCAGAAATGCAGCAGTGGCCTTGGATGTATGTTTTGCGTCATTATCATGTTGATAGTGTACAGCGACCCAGGGTGTGGAGAGATGGTAGCATCTTCTCTTTCAGTATTTCGCAGTACATCTGTGAATTCATGATGCCCTCAATGAAGTGCAATTCCCCGACACCTGCAGCACTCATACAACCCCACAGAAGAACACTGCCACCGCCATGCTTTACTGTGGGTACCATGCAATTTTCATTGTACTCTTCCCCCTTGAAACACCATACAGTTTGGATGCCATCAGTTTCAAAAAGATTGACCTTTGTCTCATCTGACCAAAGTATGGAGTCCCAATATTCTTCACTTTTGTCAACATGGGCCCTGGCAAATGCTAAACAGGCTTTTTTGTGCATGGGCTTTAATAGTGGCTTCCTTCGTGGACGACACCCTTGCATGCCACTCCTGCACGTCGTAACGTGTCATGTGAAACAGTCACCCCAGTTTGGCTTTCTACAGCTTTAGCTAACTGTGATGAGCTTGCATGGCGATTTTCCTCGAGGTGTTAGCTTCCGTGGACGGCCTGGACATCTCAGAATCCTTGACACAGGTCCATCCTTTTTGAATTTCTGAATAACTTTTGCTACTGTATTCCGTCTGATTAGCAATGCTTTAGTAATTGTCTTGTAGCCCTGACCTTTTTTGTGTAAAGAAATCACTTTCTTTCTCAAGACTTGTGACATTTCTCTTCCATGTGGTGCCATAATTGTCAGCATTGACTGGGAGGAGATTGTATAGGTTAAATACCACCCTTAATTGTCAATTATCTTGCAGCAACCTGTGTGATGATTGGTTAGACTCGTCTGTTGTTGAATTCTAGTTAATTAGCATTTTACCAAGTTTAATTCCTTAAAGCTTCATTGAGGTGTACTCATTTTTGCACCATGATCTGAAATCACATTGTTTAAGAACTTTCAGTTTAGTTTTTTCTACTGACAAATCTATTTTGCAACCACTGAACTAGAGTTGCTGGAATATTTTATTGTATAGGATCGCATAGAAAGTATTCATTCTAAAGAGAGACAGATGATTTTCTGAGACATCTGTTGGGGTGTACTCATTTATGCTAAGTACTGAATATGGGTTTTAGAGATGAATTGTGGATGATAATTTTGGAGTTCTGCATTAAACATTACTGTCTGTTCTTTACCGCCAGATCTGATTGAGGCTACTAAGGAGTCCAATGTAAACATCCCCCAGATGGCAGACACGTTGTTCGAGAGAGCCACCAATGCCAGCTGGGTGGTGGTCTTCAAAGCCCTGATCACCACGCACCACATGATGGTCGCCGGCAACGAGGTGAGTGACAGACCGCCACCACTGCTTTTCCTGCTGTTCGGCTTTCAGTCACATGGGTTGGGATGTCGTTGTTTCCCATTGGCATGCTTTGGTTGTATAGCACGTGCTGGGTGGGTTTTCAGTTAGCCTTTATAACGGTAGTTCTCAACTCCAGTCCTCAAGACCCAGAGTTGTGCTGGTTTTCATTTTGCCTCTCTAATTAGGGATTGATTTAGAACTGGGACACCAGGTGAAGGCGGTTGGCCTCTACATTCATTCAATCAGCCGGTTCCTCATTCACTAATTCCGTGAATGGTTCTTTCCTTCACTGTAACCAAAGCCAAGACAATAAGATAAGCAGATGTTTTGTGGTCAATATATCTTCTATTTACTGCCTGTACAGCCTTCATAGGGCTAAACAGATGGGAGAGAGGTAAAGAGAGAGAGATAGAAAGAGAGGGAGAGATCGTTCAAATGATTGTCCTATTGATAATCCTGATTATCATTATTACTTTAGTAATGCTATATTTTAAGTAATGATTATAACCAGAGTGTGCTTTGGCAATGTACAGTACATTGTAAAGTCATGCCAGTAAAGTTGTTTGAATTGATTTGAGAGAGATCAAGTGAGAGAGCGAGAGTGAAAGAAAAGACGGATAGAGACACACAGAGAGAGATAGATGAATACTGATATAGACAGAAAGAGAGTCAGACATAGGCAGACAGCCAGACATGCAGAGGGACAGAGACAGACAGGGAGAGATAAAGACAGAAAGAGAGAGACACAGACAGATAGCAAAATTTGACTGTTTGTAGTCCATTTACTTATGCATTTAGGACCATTACCCATTCTGAGGCAGATGCAGGAAATGTTCACAGAGTGCACTGTCATGTCAAGTGGACACGCGGTGATAATGAAATTTAGACTTAACATCTGTGAACTACAAATCAGTGGGGTGTAAGACACGCATTAAGGTTGTCATTTGTAACACAACAGAGTTACAATGTCTTTTTGAAGACATACGATAAGCCCCACCCCCCAACCAATATTAATTTTATCTGTATATGTGGTTCTGTATTTAAATGTGTGTGCATGTGCGTATTTCTATGTGCACATGCTGGTATTTGTGTGTGTGTGTGTGTGTGTGTGTGTGTTGGGTGGTGGTGGGATGTATTTAATTAGAGGTATATTACATCCACTCAGCATGCCTTTCCCCTAACACCTGACTGTAGATGCAGGTTTGGGGGGCTTGAACACTATGCCTGAACTGGGTTAGACTGGGTTGCCTTTGTCACTGTGCTCTAGCGACTCCTTGTGTTAGTTTGGGCAACTGCAAGCTTTCTTGCAGTGAAAACATACTGGTTGAGCGAGCAGTGTGACAGGATATGCAACAGGTTATGTTCTTCTACTGTCCCACGCTGTAAAATTGTTGCAAAGGGGGGAGAGTATTGGAAGACAATTTAAAAAAAAAATAATAGCAAAATGATACTAGGTCTGTTGGCAGAATGACAGGAGAGTGATCTGTTTTTTTTGTCAAAATTAATGTTCTTGAGGCAGCTGTGCCCTGTATTTAGAAAGGATGCAAAAGATTGCCTTAATGGTTAAGATTTGGAGCTTGCATTTCATAAGGCAACATGCTTCAAGTGGATCTTTAATGTTTTTTAGTGCTTGTTCTTATCATAAATCTTAACCCCTACTCTAACTCTAACCCTGTACCCTTACCTTAACTGTAATCTCATTTCCAGACCCTCCAACCCAATTGTTCATCAAATTTAACCATTGTTAGCTAATAAGGAACATGTGAGGATCTACAGCCATAATCGGCATTGGCTTAATCTGCTAAATCTACCAACTGTGTTTCCTCAAACTATCATGTGCCTTTTGCTGGCAAGCATCATTTGCTATGTTGTAATATTCTGGGGCAGCTTCGCTGACTCAGTATTACACTGACTCAGGGATGATCAGTTACTTTTGTTGTTTAGGGGCCTGTTTAATTGAAGTGAGATATGTCAGATGAGACCAAAACAGGTTTTTAGAAGCAAACACCAGTGGTGGGTTAGGCATAGACTGAAAGATAGCCATGCAGAAAAGTACCTCATCCTCTATGTGACATATTTACCAAGTGTGCCAATATGAGTGGAGGGCACTATATTTCACAACTAAGAAGACCTCCTCTGCAATACTTCCATATTAATGACAGATATCTTCAGTTCGTCTTTTAGGAGGAAGTGTTGTTGTTGCTAAGCAACGTTATAAAATTCATGGGAAAAAGCTGCCAAGGTAACCGCTTTACCAAATACCAAAGCTAACTAATACCTTTCTCAGTAGTTCACTGCCCTTAAATCATTTTTGCAATTCATAAATTGCCTTGTCTTTAGGTTTGGTGCCAGCCCCATGGTTTTATGGTACAAGCACAACCCTGGAGGCTGGGATTCACTCCCATTCTTAACCCTGTCAACTTTCTGTGTCCTCCTAGACTGCCTCACCAACTATTTAAAATCTGTTTAAATAGAGTTAAAAAAACCTAAAATGTCAAAAAAAATATGGGAATGTTAATGAATCTTGAGTCAACCGATCTACCTTTGGCACTGAACTGTCTCTAGAACAACTTAAAATCTTAGGGTTAGGGTTAGTAACTTTGTCTAAAAGAGGAAGGGGAGGAGCAGAACAAGTATAGCCCTCTTAACTTAGAGAGCACATTTTGTCATAATGTTTAAAGAGTTCCTGGATATTTAATGTTGTGTTATTAAAAACCCATTCTTGTGTGCACATGTGCTTCCATTGCCACGTGTGTTTGTGTGCATGTATTATGTGTGCATGTGTGTTATTCTTGTAGTACTTCACAATGCCTCTGTAAGAGACTATTTGTCATGAAGTGGGTGATTGAGCAGCATCATTTTCTTTTCATCCACCCACTCCAATCATTGTGATCTTCTTTGTTGACTCCTTGTAACCACTTAAAGATGCAGTCTGGGACTTTTGCGATCAACAAAATATCATTAGCCCTTTTTAGGCTGGAAGAGAAATATTTGGTTTATATGTGCATAATCGTTAAGTAGAATTACCATCATACATCAGTTAGCCATAAAATTCCAAACGTGAAAGCAGGTGGTCTTGATGACATTGGGCACAAACTGGCATGTGCATGAACTTGGTACACAATTTATAAGGACCATTTTGGGCTCGACAGCGGCACTTTTATCAGTGGCCAGACATTGCATAACGCATCCTTAAGCTGCAGTACAATTATATTACACTTGTCACATTAATTCTACTTCTCCATCAAAACAATTATGAGTGTTTTTAATACATTTGTTATTGTGACTGATTTGATAGTTTGAAGATGGTTCCATTTTGCGCAATTCATAAATGTGTGTGTGTTTCTGTGTTGTAATACAGTGCTGGGGTTAAAATTAAGAGACCACTGCAAATTGAACGCTTCTGTTCTTCACTCAAAACTTTCCTTTTCAACTTTTTTGGAAAGGAAAGAAAAAGGTGCAGTGGTCTCTTCATTTTTTCCGGTGCTGTATTTCTCCTGAGGTTACCTGTGGGTTTTTCTTTGTATCCTGAACAATTCTTCTGGCAGTTTTGGCTGAAATATTTCTTGGTCTACCTGACCTTGGCTTCGTATCAAGAGGTCCCCGAATTTTCCACTTCTTAATAAGTGATTGAACAGTACTGACTGGCATTTGCAAGGCTTTGGAAATCTTTTTATGTCCTTTTCCATCTTTATAAAGTTCCATTACCTTGTTATGCAGGTCTTTTGACAGTTTTTTTTTTTGTTCCCCATGGCTCAGTATGTTGCCTGCTCAGTGCATCCACGTGAGAGCTAACAAACTCATTGAGTATTTTTACACAGACACTAATTGCAATTTAAAAAGCCACAGGTTTGGAAAATTAACCTTTAATTGCCATTTTCACCTGTGTGTGTCACCTTGTGCGTCTGTAACAAGGCCAAAAATTCAAGGGTGTGTAAACTTTTGAACAGGGACATTTGGGTGATTTTGGGTGAGTTATCATTATGATTTAAAAAGGAGCCAAACAACTATGTGATAATAAATGGCTTCATATGATCACTATCCTTAAATAAAAGACAGCATGATCAATCATATTTTCAAAATTAATATCAAAATGTCATAATTTTTGCCAGGGTATGCAAACTTATGAGCACAACTTCAGCTACAGGATGAACTGATAATTTGATGTCACATGATCGATTTCCGGACATATGATTTTGATTGGCTGAAGTTCACCCCATTGTTTGGATATAATGTTCATTACTTAATTTCACTACTTCTTCGAATTTTACATTTTCCTATTGATACCTAAGTAGTAGTAGAATACATTGCCAGTGATATTATATGCTTATGATAAGTAATCAAGCTCTATTGAAATGCAGTAGATTATATTATAAAACGTATTCATGGCCTAATTCCATTCCAAACCCCAAACATGGCCTAATTTTATTCCAAATGGCCGTAACGTTGCACTTACGATGCACTTTATAAAGAGTGACATATATGATGGTTTGGGAAATAGTAGAAATTCCGTCGCAACAAAGTCCATCTTAAGGCTACGTGCATCGTTAAACCGGCGTGTTATGTTATCAGGAAACCGGGCCGTCATCCAGAGGAGGAAAAGCAGCCCCAGATAATGACATTCCCACCACGTTGCTTGACTATTTTGAATGTTCTTTTGGTGGTAGGCAGTGTTGGGTTTTGAATTTTGGAAGGGTGTCCACTTCTAAGCCAAGATGCTTTCATGTTAAATGCTGACCAGGTTTTTTGTCTCTATTTATCTGAGTCCCGCCCAATCTCTTTCCTAAAGATCCCTCCTTAGGTTCATTTTGTGCCCAATTATTTACACACCTGATTCTACATACTTACTTGATTTAACCAATGCAACTTGGGGTTCACTTATTTTTGCACCTGCACCTACTACGCCCAACCAACATATGAAAGTGGTAAAAGTAAACCATTACATCAAAATATAAATCACAGGTTCTGATTAAATACAGATTTCAGGGTGAGAACTAAGAACAACTACAGCTCTGGAAAAAATTAAGAGACCACTGCAAAATTATCAGTTTCTCTGGTTTTACTATTCATAGGTATGTGTTTGAGTAAAATGAACAGTTTTGTTTTATACTATAAACTACTGACAGCATTACTCCCAAATTCCAAATAAAAATAGTGTCATTTAGAGTATTTATTTGTAAAAAATAACAACTGGTCAAAATAACCAAAAAACGATGCATTGTTTTCAGACCTCAAATAATGCAAAGAAAACAAATTCATATTCATTTTTCAACAACAAAATACTAATGTTTTAACTTAGGAAGAGTTCAGAAATCAATATTTGGTGGAATAACCCTGATTTTTAATCACAGCTTTCATGTGTCTTGGCATGCTCTCCACCAGTCTGTCACATTGCTTTTGGGTGACTTTATGCCACTCCTGCCACAAAAATTAAAGTAGCTCGGCTTTGTTTGGTGGCTTGTGACCATCCATCTTCCTCTTGATCAAATTTCAGTGGTTTTCAATGGGGTTCAGGTCTGGAGATTGGGCTGGCCATGACAGGGTCTTGATCTGGTGGTCCTCCATCCACACCTTGATTGACCTGGCTGTGTGGCATGGAGCATTGTCCTGCTGGAAAAAACAATTCTCAGAGTTGGGGAGCAGAAGCAAGCAGGTGTTCTTCCAGGATAACCTTGTACTTGGCTTGATTCATGCGTCCTTCACAAAGACAAATCTGCCCAATTCCAGCCTTGTTGAAGCATCCCCAGATCATCACTAATCCTCCATCAAATTTCACAGTGGGTGCGAGACACTGTGGCTTGTAGGCTTCTCCGGGTCTCGTCTAACCATTAAACGACCAGGTGTTGGGCAAAGCTGAAAATTTGACTTGTCAGAGAAGATAACCTTACCCCATTCCTCTACGGTCCAATCCTTATAGTCTTTTGCAAACTTCAGCCTGGCTCTTCTTTGCTTCTCATTGATGAAGGGCTTTTTTGTAGCTTTGCACGACTTCAGCCCTGCCCCTAAGAGCCTGTTTAGAACCGTCCTCGCCGTGCACTTCACCCCAGCTGCTGTTCGCCGTTCTTTTTGTAGGTCACTTGATGTCATCCTACGGTTGTTGAGTGACATTCGAATGAGTTGACGGTCATCTCGGTCAGTGGACAGTCGTTTTCACCTTCTGCTAGTCTGTTGCTTAATTGTCCCCAATGTCTGTTGCTTGACCTTGTTCTTATGAACCGCCGTCTTTTAAATTTTCAGGATGGAAGCAACCTGACACTCACTGTATCCTTCTGCCAGTAAAGCCAGAATTGAACCCTTCTTTTCCTCACTCAAAGCTTTTCTTATCAACTCTTTTGTCATGCTGAATAGTTATGTTTTTATTCAAATTACCTTTTTGAGGTACTGCTTGCACTGTTTTTGCCATCCAGTTGGTCCTATTGCAAGAGGATATTGATGACCACAGCATTGGTTTTTATACTTTTCCTCGTTAAATTAGATTTGGTTCAGGTAATCACCTAATCAGTACCTCATTAAGTAAAATGAGGTGTGCCTGTGTTGGAATTTAACAGACACTGGAAGGGAATGGCTGCCATACATGTAGAGATGCTGATTTAAGAAAAATTAGGAGTGGTCTCTTAATTTTTTCCAGAGCTGTATTATTGCTCTTGAGGTTCACATACTTTCAAACAGCACTGCATGTGTTAATTATTTACCTTTCTCCTTATTAGAGACTCACACAACCACATCGTTAGAGCTGTGATAGCTGTGGTGTGTATGCATAGATTCACAAGCCTGGCTGGGACAAGTACTTTTTTTGTACTTTCAAGAGCCTCTGACTAAAAAAGACAGCTTCTGTCTGATAAAACTATTCAGAGTCTGAGTAGAAAGGTGAAATCCTCGTTAAGTGATAGTGTGCTTCTGTGAGCAGTCCCTCCTTTCATATCATTCTTTGTGTATAGAATGCATAATGGTTCTGTTTGTAAGTAAATTACTGACCAAATTCATCTGCTGTTTTAGCCTTCCTTTTTTCATTCTGTCACACTTGCCAAACCAGACAAATATCAACATAACGATTAATAATTAAAAATAACGAGTAGTAATTTTTAATTATTGAATAAAACAAATATTTTCATTAGTACTTGTTAAAATGACTGGCTGTTTAGTATAGGTCTTAATGTTTGTTACTTTGAAATATGGATTTTGCCTCCTCACTGCTGTGATAATGATATACTGTATCTTCTCTCTTTCTCTGACCTCAGAGGTTCCTCCAGTTCCTCGCCACCAGGAACACTCTATTCAACCTCAGTAACTTTCTGGACAAAACAGGTTCCCACGGTGAGTTTGCTATCAATTTTTTACTATCTGAAATTCAAATTCTAAATCAGAGTATTTGTTTACATACTGAATAAAATTAGAATTGACCCCATATTCATCTGAAGCATTTATCAGCCAAATATGAAAAAAACCTCTGTGCTGATCAATACGGGCTCCCATGGCGATTGAAACTGGTTTCTTAGGTGATAGAAACAGACCCTGGTAGGGTGTTGTTTATACTGAGACGTGGAGGTGACATTGACCTGTTGTTTCGTCTCCAGGCTACGACATGTCCACATTTATCAGACGCTACAGCCGGTACCTCAACGAGAAAGCATTCGCCTACAGACAGATGTCTTTCGACTTTTGCAGGGTGAAGAAGGGGTGTGTTGTCTCTCAGTAACTTGTTATCATTATCTAATGATTTGATTTCTACATTTGCATTTCAATTGAGTTCTATTTATTGTTATTGTTTTAAGATTATTAGTGTTAAGTGCTGCATGCAAATAACACCACCGTTACATAGAAAAACGCAGAAAGAGACAAAATGGCAATAGGCAGAATTACATTTACAGGTGCTAGTCATATAATTAGAATATCATCAAAAGGTTTGTTTATTTCAGTAATTCCATTCAAAAAGTGAAACTTGGATATTATATTCATTCATTACACACAGACTGATATATTTCAAATGTTTATTTCATTTAATTGTGATGATTAAAACTGACAACTAATGTAAATCCCAAATTCAGTATCTCCGAAAATTAGAATATTACTTAAGACCAATACAAAAAAAGGATTTTTATAAATGTTGGCCAACTGAAAAGTATGAACATGAAAAGTATGAGCATGTACAGCACTCAATACTTAGTTGGGGCTCCTTTTGCCTGAATTACTGCAGCAATGCGGCGTGGCATGGAGTCGATCAGTCTGTGG
>JACXGI010001931.1:0-82032 GCA_016801175.1 Esox masquinongy | reverse complement strand
CTAATTTTCGGAGATACTGAATTTGGGATTTTCATTAGTTGTCAGTTTTAATCATCACAATTAAATGAAATAAACATTTGAAATATATCAGTCTGTGTGTAATGAATGAATATAATATCCAAGTTTCACTTTTTGAATGGAATTACTGAAATAAATCAGCTTTTTGATGATATTCTAATTATATGACCAGCACCTGTATGGTTAATTAGGGGCGTTTCAAAATCAAATAGTCGAGGTTGTGGACTAGCAATGAGGCTAAGGATTTTTGGGATTTATTAATTGTGATCTCAATGTTGTGTGTGTGTATAAGACTCTTCTGCTAAAAAACTCTAAATTCTGTTGTTAAGCCAGAGGAATTCTGAGGGAATCTGAAATTGATGACAGTTGTAATGAGAATTTTATCAGAATCTTTTTTTTTGACTGCACTGGGCCTTTACCACACCATAACCTTAGCTGTGCTTTTTAGTTGTCTTGACTATATAATCTATTTAATTTATTTGTTTTCCTTTATTTATACACTAGGTAAAGGTTATATACATTATCAGTGTGTCCACTTTGCTGCGTTATTCTCTCATCCACTGTTATTTTCCTGTTGTTCAACTGTTTTAATATATCACCTAATTCCTCCTTTAAAATTTTTGTACGTCACAATATCTTGTTAGTAAAGCACCTTGTAGGTCATATATTTCATCAAATGTGTTTTAGAACTTTTGTTTTAATAGAAATGTGTTTTACGTTTCATTTGATAGATTGTTTGTATGCTGATTGTGTGAACTCTGTCTGTACTGTGACGCAACGGACCTGGCTAGCGTTTCTCCTACATTTTTTCCAGGGGTTAAATTGGGATTTGGAAGTGGAGTCCTACTTTCCAGTTGTATCTAAAAACAAACCTAAACTGCTGGCCAGTGGAAGTACCGGAGCTCATCTTCCCCTAGGTCTCATTTCAACCATAGGTGGTGGAGCTCAGCTCCTGCCCAATTTAGCCCCTGATTGTTTCTGTACATTCAGTTTTTTTTGTCTGCGGCGAATAATCTGTTTATGGTAGTCAAATTCCTGTACATGCAGATGTTTTTAGCCAGCGCAGGTAATTCTGATTGTCTGTTCTGTCTGTTTATTGGAGATGAATATTACAGTTGTTGATATGATGTCGCGCAGGGTTGTAAATCCACAGCTTCATTTTGATATAACTGTTTCTTAATGTTTCCAAATAAAAAGTGTGTTTTTCAAATGACAAGTTCTGTTTTTGGCACCCCAGAGTCTGGTTTCGGATACTGGGTCATGAATTAGAATTCTGAATGTTTTTCGATCTCGATTATTTTTCTTTAGAAATTTATATTTTCTTCCCAATTCAGTCATTTTAGCACAGTATATTCCAGAGAAATGTACATATATTGATTTTAACATGGCTAGATAGGAGAACCCAGACCCAATAATAGTAAGTAAACCTTACTCCATAAAGTTATCAGCAACTTGAGTTTCAGAAGCCAGAACCTTTTATGTTATTGTAGAAATTAGTGACAAAAGTTCAGTCTTTGTGACTGAACAATAATCACAGAATTTTGCAAAACAGCCTGTGAAAGCACTTAAGTGACAACTGCTGATGTAAAAGGGCATTATGAAATACCGTTGATTCAAGTTAATTTATTTCATTCATAAATGTATTTGCACATGTATTCAAAGATGTTTTTTATTTAGCCATGATGCTTTACATGGCTAAATGAAAAACATAAATGACAAATTATTCATGTCCTCAAAGAGGAAAGCCATCTTACTATTCTCAGCTCTTACGTCTGACGCTACTGAAATCCTCATTTGTCCTTTCTCGGCGTTCATAGTTTCTGTTAACCTCGCCCCCTTTTATCTTCTCGAAGGCGACCAGGGCCGCTCGCAGTAAAAAAAAAAAAAAAAAAAAAAAAAAAAAAAAAAAGGTGTCTGGAACAGTAGGTGACTGGTACTGAGTACTTCAAAATTGATGTTAAATCGTGCTGGTAAGTCAAGCATTACGTTTCGGCCAACGGTCGGAGCTGGTTATCCGTGTGATGTAATTGGTAGTTAGGTTTACATAACTGTTAGCTGACAAACGTTAGCTCGTAGGCTAAATTGAATTTTTGTACTTGTGGCTAAATTGTTTATAGCGTCTCATATTGTTGTGAACCTGAGCTCAGACAGATTCGAAAATCCAAAATGTTCTTTACTGTTCGCAAAAGCGGGATCCGTTGTAAATATTTGCCATCAGTGACTTGCTGTTGTAATTTGTCTTCAGATTTTAGCTAGCGCCTTGTTAAGATAGTTATGCTTCCGGGTTGAGTACTTTGACAATAAAAGTCCTTATTTTATTATTAACTCGTGAGGTGGGATATTTTATTATTTTGAAGGTCACAGGCATCCATTTGCTAGATCATTTTATGTAAATGTTGTCATGTAACTATTCTTCACCTGAACTCAATCTGCTTTCGTAACCACCATGTAAAAATCAGTCATCAAGTCCTAAATACCAGTTGGATGAATTTGTCCTTTAAACTCATTGAGGATTTATTCAAATAAAAAATATGGTTGGTGACATTTTTCACAAGTATTCGTTTTTAACCCCGTTTCTGCTGCTCAAATCTTTAAGCAAACAACAAACAAACATGGGTTCCGTTCAAGCCAATCCCATGCTTAGGTTGCTGCATTTGTTGACAGGTAGGCTATACTTCATTCAGCAGGGGTTCAGACCTGTGTAGACTCTCATTGGAAGAGTAGTGATATAAATTATGTTGCTTTATTAAGGATGCCCAAGCGAATTTAGTTTCCCATTTGTGTATGTTAATAAACAAATCTTGGTAAACATTGGGAAGTTCATAAAATCAGGGAGGGTCATCAAGTGATAACTGGAGAAAAGACATGCATTGCTTTCAGTTGCGATGTTGCCACGGACACTTTTACTTGCCTTACGCAGCGTGTGTGTGGTTTAGAAGGAAAGCTAGAGTCAAATTCAGACATTGGTGAATTAGACTACTGGTCTAATTTGTGTGTTATGAGGTTTCAATGGGTAATATGTGCTCAAAGTGGTTTACAGGCGAGGTAAACTCTAAAAGCTGTTTTGTCCTCATTCACATTTCATGGTATAGCTTATCAGTATTTATCAGTTAAATTATTTCACAGAATTAGTTTAACCTTTTTATGCCATCAGAACTCAAAATAATATTGTTTTATTCCTGTGTTAAATGTAAGCTTTATGTGCTCTCAAAACATGCTTTTGGCAAAGATCTATACATGGAGGTTTTCAGTCCAAATTGCTGAAACAAAAGTAGGAAGCAATTTTTCCCCATCAGAATGTTCAACTGTCCTGAGAAAGGAATGGATTATAAATGTTGCTTTGTTCTAAAAAGAAAGCCTAACCCCCTGTAAGTCTTGTATGTTTTATGAGCCTAACCATATTGGACTGTGCTAAATTATTTTAAATTTTTTGTCTTACACAATGTTCTCCTATTTCCACAGAGGAAAACCTGTAAAGGAATGCTACTGCTCTTGTGAAAGTAAGAACATTTGGTGCTCTGAGACTTAAAAGACTTGTGAATACCCACGGGAGAGGTTCCATTAAGTTGTTTTTCAAATTAAAACATTCCAAATCAATAAAATGGATCGAGAGAAAGGTGTGTTGATGGATGAAATTGAAAAAAGCTTATGGAGTTTAACTGAAGACAATTTACGGTACCTTTGTCAACAACACAGACGAGACATCTCTGAGGTAAAAGGACTGGATCACCGCTCCTTACGGCGTAAAATCATGGAGGAAATGTGGGATAACACGGATTCAATGAAGTCGGAGGAGCAGGGAATGTCTTGGTTACTCCAACTGAAAGAGGACATCAGACGGATACTGGAAGGTGGAAGTGGTGGGGCCTTCAGTCCCTGCCAGTCCAATAATAACAATACTGATGGTGGAGGCGCATCTGCATCTGTAGACTGTGATGAACAACGGAAAGGAGAGGGAGGGGCCAAGTTACCTAGCTCACGTTTTGAGGCGGAGCCAGTGAGTCCTAGCCAATCGGAAGACGACGCTCCAGACTGCGACGTAGAGGACAACGATTGGTTACCTAGTAATGGGCTGGAGGCTGAGCCAATGAGTCCTAGCCAATCAGAAGATGACACTCCAGACTGCGACATAGAGGACAGTGATTGGTTACCTAGTAATGGGATGGAGGCAGAGCCCAGGAGTCCTAGCCAATCTAACAACGGTGACACAGCAGATGATGAAGAATGGGACAGAGAGGTCAGGGATTGGATGGCTAGCGATCAGGTGGAGGTGGAGATATCTCCGGAGAGGAACACACCAGGGCAGAGAGTGAGTATTTGTTTTTCCAACCATAAGGTGTTTCTCAAATCCTTCAGTGAGTCAGCACCTTCTATAAAATAAATTTTAGGAGCACGTCAGAGTTCCTCCTGAGACCTTCTCCACCTGTTTTAAGAAGGAGGTTGGATAATCAAGTATGAGAGAAATGTAAAGACAGTAAAGTTTATTGCCAGGTAGGAGAGCATTTCCTAACCTGGCTAATTCTATGTTTGTGGTTTCTAGGACCAGGGTGACCTACCTCCCTCTGCTCTTCAGAAGACCCCGGGCAGTGATTGGCCAGACAGCGCCTCACTGCACGGTCTGAAAGGGGTGTCTGTGAGGCTGATGGACTGCAGGAAAACACTGGGGCTGACAACGCGCCAGAAAACACACCCCTGTGTTCAATGTTGGAAGAGTTTTGCAACTGAAGACATTCTGGAGCGACATCTACTAAATCACACGGAGGAGAAACAGAAAAATATGTGCTGTAAATGTGGAAAAGTGTTCAGTACGTTTTCCACCCTCACAAGGCATCTGAAAACTCATATCACAGAGAAATCTCACGCGTCGGACACCACATGTTCCGAATGTGGGAAGACATTCAGTACACATTCTAGTGTCAAGAGACATCTTTTAACTCACACTGGAGAGAAACCATATGTTTGCTCTCATTGTAAAAAAGGTTTCAATGATCCAGGGAACCTAAAGAAACACATGAGGAGAGCTCATCCAGAAGATGAGGTGAATGTGGAGAGGCTCTACCATGAACCATGTTCCCACTGTGGGGAGATGTTCACCACAAAAAAGATTTTAGAGAAACACCTGGTAAGCCACACTGGAGAGAAACCTCACCAGTGCTTAGACTGTGGAAAGGGATTCAATGAATTGTCTAGTCTTAAGAGACACCTGAGAACGCATACTGGGGAAAAACCGTACATTTGCCCTCATTGTGAAAAGAGTTTTAATGACCCAGGGAACTTAAAGAAACACATCTTAAGAACTCACTCAGCAGAACATTCTGAAAATACATGTTTGGAAAACAATGTTGGTTCCTTAGAACAGGATGAGCCTGTGAAGAAACCAGTCCTTCATCCATGTTCTCACTGTGGAAAGAAATTGTCAACAAAGACAAGACTGAAGATTCACTTGAAGATCCACACGGTAGAGAAACCTTACATCTGCCCTGACTGCGGGAAAAACTTTGCTTTCCGTCCCTCGTTGACCAAACATCAGAAACTTAGTCATTCAGAGCACGGAGCAGTAAATTTTCATCCCTGTTCGTTCTGTGGGAAAGTTTTTAATCAACCAGGAGCCTTGAAGACACATCAGAGAATTCACACCGGAGAAAAACCCCATCTCTGCTCCGAATGTGGGAAGAGTTTTTCTTTTCATTCATCTATGAAAAGACATCAGGCACTCCACGTGGGAGACAATGCTAAGCCACATGTCTGCACTGTCTGTGGGAAAGGCTTCAGAAGTTCTGGGTACCTAAAAAAACATCAAGCTGTCCATTCTGAAGAGAAATCTCATCTTTGCTCTGATTGCGGAAAGACTTTTGCATCCTTATTCACCTTAACGCTTCATTCAAAAACACATCATATAGATGGAGATCTGTTCCAATGCTCTGACTGTAAACGGCAGTTCCCAACAAAAGAGAGGCTGAGAAGTCACCAGAGAATACATACAGGAGAAAAACCTTTCCACTGCTCCCAATGCCACAAACGATTCTCTCATTCAAATAGTTACCAAAGGCACCTTCGTATGCACTCTGGGGAGAAACCCTTTGTCTGTCCTCTCTGTGGAAAGAAATTTAATGATTCTTCTAACCTTAGAACACACGTTAGAAGACATAATGGAGAGAAATACAAATCACAGATCTCTGAGCCATGCCCTCACTGCGGGAAGAGGCTGGCTTCAAAGGCGGGGTTGGAGACTCACCTTCGGACCCACACCGGAGAAAAACCTCACCTCTGCGCCGACTGTGGCAAGAGTTTTACTTTTCACTCAGCCTTACGAAGACATCAGAAAACACAACATGTAGAACATGTAGCAAAGCCACATATTTGTTCTGTCTGTGGAAAAGGCTTTAAAGAATCTGGAGCGCTGAAGAAACATGTGCTGACACATGAAGAGAAACAGCACCTCTGCTCCGATTGTGGAAAGAGTTTCAGGTTACTTCAGGCGTTGTTGAATCATCAGAGAACCAAGCATCAGAAAACAAATGACGACAATGAGCAAGTAAGAGAGAAGAATCCATTCTGCTGCCTTATTTGCAGCCAGGAATTTAGTTCAAAGCATAGATTGGTAATCCATGAGAGAAAGCACACTGGGGAGAAACCTTATCAATGCTCCCACTGTGACAGACGCTTTGCTGATAAGACTAATATGAGACGGCACCAGACAGTACACACAGGAGAGAAACCTTTCAAATGTGTTATCTGCGACATGAGGTTTTCTCAAGCAGCTTCTTTGATACGGCATCGCCTAATACACTCAGGTGAGAAACCCCACCACTGTACTTACTGCGACAAAAGTTTCTCTCAGTCAAACACGCTGAAAACACACATACTAACCCACACTGGAGAGAAACCTTACCAGTGTACCGACTGTGGAAAGCGTTTCACGGAAAAGAAAGCCATGAAGAAACACCAGCGTGAAACCCATGGGACAGGAACACATAGCAACACACAAGTGTCAGAGGTGCACAACTCTGTGCTTGATAAAAGAACGGCATTGAATCAAGACAGGAGCCCCCGAGAGAAATCTTTCCAATGCCCTGACTGTGGCAAGTCTTTTTCAGAGAAGAGCAGTCTTAAGAAACATCAGAAAACACACAGGGGAGACAGTGCCCCTTATTGGTCAGGGATACTGCAGAGATGGAGTCAAGACCCACAAAAGTCTCATACTGAATCAGATTCTGACCAAGACTGGACCTCCTTGTAAAGACTTTAAGGTCTATCTGCTCTGCTTTAGGTGGCATCTACATAGTAGGTATTTTCCAGATGTTGGAGGTGGAACAGCATGAGATTGGTGAATGGCACTGCCACTGGATGCACCCAGTCATATTTTCAATCATCCCATGCTGCTTCTTTTAGGCTGGTAGAAATCCGTATTTACTTTAAATGGGATTCAACTTTTGTTGTTATGATTTGCCGAAATGTGAGGCACTAGCTGCAGAATAATCGAAATGGTGGACTGCACATTTTGCTGAAAGTAACTTTATCAGGCCCTAATTTCAACACTAACAACGGGCTAAGGAGTAGGCCTTCTACTTTGACAGGCTCTGTAATATCATTAGATGTGTCACCAGCAATGTCACCATTAACTCCTTTAAAAATCTGATTCTCCAGTGTCACCATGCACTTCTCCAGTATCTTTGTGTGAAGAGCTTGGTTAAAATCTGGGCTGGAGTTGAATGGTCAAAGCTTAAAATTGTATCTTTTTTTAGATTTATATTTTTAAATTAAATGTATAGAAAGGATCCTAAATTGCTCTATAACAGGGCATGATTCTGTGATGCCTTATGTTAGAAACAAGCTTTGAAAAAACCGACAAAAGACAAAACATGGTTACATTTGTTTATTCCATGGCTTTGACTACGATATTCTGAGGCATAGCTATTCGCTATTCAAGGATAGCTGCTTTGTTTCGGGGGTTTTTTTCACTTTGTCGTCGATTTCAACCAGAGCTCCATGGAATTCTGTTCAGATTTCAAGCATTTTTCTGTATGTATTCTGATCTTAATAATTATAATAATGCATTTTATTTATATAGTGCTTTACAAAATGAACATGGAATAGAAACAAGAAATACCATCTAAAATTCAACTCCTGGTAGTAGCTCAGGCCTCAAGGTTCCTACAGGGAGGTTTATGAAAAGCTGTGCTGTTATGCAAAGGTATAATTGCACGGCCTTTTAAATTGAACGAATGACACTTGGAGAGACTTGCAAAGTGTCAGTTGTGCAGTATGAACAATTGGGAACACAAAGTTCTAATGTATCTACACTATACAAAAATATAAATCAATATACACTGATCAGCCATAACATTATGGTTTGTCGTGTTCCTCAAACCGTTCCTGAACCATGCAGTTTTGCTGTAGTTTTGGAGATGCTCTGACCCAGTCATCTAGCCATCACACTTTGGCCCTTGTCAAAGTCGCTCAGATCCTTACACTTGCCCATTTTTCCTGCTTCTAACACATCAACTCTGAGGACAGATTGTTCACTTGCTGCCTAATATATCCCACCCACTGACAGGTGCCATGATAATGAGATTATAGGTGTTATTCACTTCTCAGTGGTCATAATGTTATGGCTGATCGGTGTAATAAATATAAATTCAAAATTTCAATCATTTTACAAATAATTACAGGTCATGTATGAAAATTGGTCAATTGAAATAAGTCCTTTAGGCCAAAATCTATGGATTTCACATGACTGGGAATACAGATATACATCCTTTGAGCAGAAGCATCCCTAAACATCCTCAATGAGTGACTTTGGGTGAGAATGCAGGCAATTGAAGAACTGGGACATTTCCAACTATTCCAGGAATTTGTGTGTCTCTGAGCGTTGCATTATCATGCTGATACAGGAAGTGCCATGGCAGAAGAGGGTGTCCCAGGGCTGGCGTGGTTACTGCTTTAAAAGCAGAGCAGACCAAGCAGTTCGAGCCTTTCCTGGCACATCATGCAATACAGTCATGTGAAAAAGTTAGTTCACCCCCGGAATGTTTTTTTTTTAACTTCAATTCAACAGTATTGACAGATAAAGGTAAACTAATTTAACAAAGGACACTGAAAGGCTATATTTTGCAATAATCAAAAATGCAATTCCATAGTGCTGAAAAAGTACACACCTAGCTAATAGATGGTGTTGCCCCTTTTGGAAGAAATAGCTCAATGTATTCCATTTTTTGATGATCCAGCGGACAGTGTAATGATGTACTTTGAATTTCTTGGAAGTGGCTTTGTAACCTCCAGACTCATGGGCATCAATACTTTCTTCTGAGGGCCTCGGATTGTTCTTTTGATCTTGGCATCATGAATTACCGCACATCCATATGGTCATGACCAAACCAGACTTTAAGTTTGTTATTTCTATTGAAGGCTGGACCCTGCCCAAGTTATTCTAATCATTTGCACCTGTTTTGGTGCACCTGAGTCTGTTAGCCATTTTATGGGGATGGCAAAGGTGGGGGTGTACTAACTTTTTGCACATAAGGACATTGCACAGCTGGTTTCAAAGTAAAAATAGGTTTCTTAAATATGGTTATCTTTAACAATAAAGGTGGTTGGAACTTAGCTCAAATATTGGGGGAAAAAATAACATTCCAGGGGGTGTGCTTATTTTTTTCCCATGGTTGTGCAGTAGGAGATCACTGATCCCAGTTCCATCATGCAATAAGGTAGTGTGGCCTACACTGTTCCTCCTATTATAATTAAGCAGTAAGACTGTAGGCAATGTGGTGAATGGCTTGTATGCAGAGTTTAAAGGGCTGTTCTTAAGCATGATGCAAAGGATTGACATTAGCCGTGGTATATTGTGCAATATAACACATCACTTTTCTTATTTCCATTATGAACCACTTACCACTGCAATAAGAACTAAGAGGTCATATCCATGTTGTACAGTCCCATACCATAGCTTTCAGCCAACCAGCATTCAGAATTCGAATCACATGGTTTATAATTAGGCATTAGAAATCTCTAGACCTGTTGTCAGATTGCATGACTGAATGATCCCAATCATCTTTTTTGAGCTTATGGCCAAACAAATTTTATATTGATTCCTAAAATAATCTGTGGTGTAATTACATCCAGCTGTGTTACACAAATTAATAAAAATATCAATCAAATGGCTACCTTCGTTCGCATAAACACTAAATTGTACTATTTCTTAATGTCTACCCCGTCAAAACCCTAGTAGTGTTGTGCCTCGGTTTATGATACGTGCTTGTGTAAGCCCCTCCCCCCACCAACCTTTGCACTCAACACCTGTTCATCCGGTTTCTGGATCGATAGATCTATAGCTGGAAAACACTTAGTTTACATTTGTAATGCTGTAGGTGGAGCAAGTATATAACCCACATTGATGTTGTAAACAAAGAACATGAGTAGCCTATTGTAATTTGATGTAACGTTGCCATGGATATAACGTTAAGGATATTTTCAAAGGAGCACCGCGAAACACCCGGTTACTAAGAAACATTCTTTAATTTTTCCTGTTCGTAAGGAAATGTTTTGTTTTACATTTTCATACAAAAAAAAACGTCACACGCGTTCTTAGCGCTAACACATTTAGCATTGAAACAATCTTTGACACGGTTGCAGGGGTGGAGAGAAACGACAGCAAAAAGACATCAAAATAATTGCAACAAAACGTTTTTTTTCTTTTACAAAAGTAATAATACAACTACACGGTCTTGTCATGTGAAAACACCAACCACACGCCAAAACCACTTTCTGGTTGTATAACAATCGACACCCTATTCCCTTAATAGTACACCATTTTGGACCAAAGCCAAAAGGATCCGCACAGCGCGGTGGTATTAAGTAGTGCAATGTACAGGATATAGGGTGCCATAGGGAATGGACATCAATGGTTTGGCGGGGTTGACAAAACCAGGGGAGGCCATGACTACACATTTTAAAAAGAGGACAATTATTTAGAACTACAATTAAAATGGTATTACAGCATCCTGACGACATCATACTAGAATCGGCTAAGGGGCACGGGGCCTTACACACACACAAACATTTAACGGATCACAACAAAACGGGACTTCGGGGTGACGTTAACGGTTAAAACGTAATACCGGTTTTGCACCGGCAATGGATTCGGAGGTGTGAAACATGTCAGACTGACGAGTAAATATCATCAGTGGTGGTACTAGTTTGACCTGGGGGGGGTGCACGCACAAACGATGAGGTCATGATTATCGCTTCTATATGCCAGAGGAGCATGTCAAATCTGGATACTGCATTTCTGTTGGACTATTCTGGACCGTTGCGCAGCACGGAACAGTTCCACTGCTCTTTATAATGGAACAAGTGCTGCTGTGTGAAGAACCTACGCGTTCCCTCTCCATTTGTATCAGAACCGTCATCTACGGCGCTACATGACAGGGAATAGTATCTAGCAAATGACTAACAGTGGTGGGGGGAGGGGGGGTTAGCCACAATGATCATTGAAAAATAGTGAGGGAGAACAAGAAGACAAGAGATGTTGTGCCCCAAAGGAAACCACTTCCTATATAGTGCACTATATTTGACTAGCACCCCCACAGGCCGAGCTGAAAAGCTCACTATACAGGGAATAGGGTTTCCATTTAAGACTTTCTTCTTAAGGAATAGTCTGCCGTAACAAATGCAGAGGACTTCGTCATGGCTGGTTATGGCTTTTTTTTATATGAATTCTCTCAGCCAGTCACACAAGAGCAGTTCAGGCCCAGTTCCAAGCCTTGTCCATGGTTGAAGGAGTCAAGGGGCCAAGGGTAGAAAGTAGGAATCAAGGCGGTTGGGAGAGCACCCTGGATTGGAGCCGTCGGCCCACGTCCGTCGCTACCACACCTGAGGAACGTCGAACAGAGACGTGGTCTCCGCGTCTGAGAGGACCAGAGGGAAAAACCAACAGTGGACTTCAGCTTTTCTGTGCTTATGTACAACATTCCACGTGATTCCCTGCAAAGGTCAACCTGAGCATTCGAAAATGACATGAATAAAATAAAAATGAAATTCACTACGGCAATAGTCATCTTGAAAATGTGTTGCTGTTAAAATTCTCCTGCCTTTCTGTACTTTCTAGATATTCGATGTATACTGTCAAAATCGGTACGCAGCACACATTTAAAAAGGCTTTCGAAACAGACTTCTCACCGTCAGTCTTCCTCTTCTTGACCTTGCGGCCCTTCTTGCTCTGATTGGCCGAAGGCTGCTGTTGCCAGGCGCCTCCTGCCGCTTCACTGGTTTCGTCCACCGCCTCTTCCTGGATTGGACTCATGCTTGACGAGTCCGATCCAGACCTAGAAAAGGAGAGAGACGTGTCAGGCTCCCATTTCTGTCAATGAGTCCTCAGGAAATGTTCACATTTATAATGGTTGAGGAGTTACAGGTAAACCAGGGCTGTAATGTCACATTTCTCTTTGCATTACAGTAGTGAACATCTGATTTTCCCAGCTGTCAAACTGCCCCGTGACCCTCCCCCAAACCCGCAACACATATTGAACCGGGTTTCACACAGAACTGCTGAACAACTGGAGGCTAGTGCACCAAAAGTGGACTTACTGGGTCTTCAGCCATCCTTCGGACGTTCGGCTGTCCACAACGCCAGCATATGTCCGTACACACACCCCTGCAGGACACACGGCACGTCAGGACGTTCACGACGGGACGCACGCCACGTCGGGACGTTCACGACGGGACGCACGCCACGTCAAGACGTTCACGACGGGACGCACGCCACCTCAAGACGTTCACGACGGGACGCACGCCACGTCAAGACGTTCACGACGGGACGCACGCCACGTCAAGACGTTCACGACGGGACGCACGCCACGTGCTTCATACAGCTGACAAAGGGTTCTACATACACCAGGCCATGTTAAAGGGGTAGGACACACGGCGCACACCCATTTCAAAAGAATCATTTTTATTAAAAACAAAACTGACATTTTATAACGTGCAGCCAATTAAAAGGCTAAAGCCCTCAGCTTATTAACGTTGGCCAATCAAAGCAGCACTGCAGGTCAGACGGGTCGTGTGTAGCAAGTGACACTTCAGGTGGACATCCCCCCCAAAAAAAACATCCCATCTTCTAGTGTGTGCATACCATCAGTCTTTATCTTCTTGCTGCCCTGGTCGGGGTGTGTGTGAGTGTGTGTGTGGCCACTCCAGCCATCCGTGAGTGTGGTCTGAGCTTGCTCCTCCTGGATGGGACTAATGCTCCGCTTCCCTGAGGACGACCTGACAGACAGAGACAAGAAACAGACATTTTTAAAAGCCCACCTGAGATTTAACTGCCTGTAGCGGTAACCCGGGGTGACTGACACACCATCTGCCTCAGTGTCTCAGGGCTTTACACCACCAGCCTTTCAGTTACAGCCCGCAAACGCCGGACTGCCTACCTGTAACCACCAGCGGCTGTCCCGGGGATGGGGGCGTAGTGTGGTTTAACCCAGCCGTCCTCACCCCAGGACTGGGAACCCTGGGCCTGGCTCTCCTTGACATGCCGTCTTCCCTGGAGGTACTCAGCATATGTTTGGATACGGTAGCTCTCGGCATAGCGACTAGTGTTCATCGCTAAGCCCAGAAACACACCACAGGAGGGAGTCAGGGGGCAAAAGACGTTACACCAAAATAATAATTAGCGTAAATGTAGTTATAATTTGTTTTAGCATCTTTCTGTGCCAGAATCACTGTTAAAGTAACACTGAGACCTAAGGCGGCAGGCTGGGATGACGTCAAGCCAGAGACTCACCAATCTGCACCTGGTCCGTCTGACTCAGACTCACGAATGCCGACGTGTCATCAATCCACGACACCTGGATGTTACCTGGAAAACGTGAACATCAAAGATGTCATTAAAAAGCACCAACACACATGGTAACTGCGTGCTGTATCTGAAGAGCTGGTGTGTGTGTCCCTTACCAAAGGCACTGAAAAGCTGGTAGAGGTCACTTGTCTTCCATTCTTTAGGAAACGTCACATAGAGGACATGATCCCTCTTGGGCTGGACTGGTGGGAGGGGGAAAGAGAAGGGAATTAAATAAAGAAAAGGCCAGAAGGATAAAACAAAATGTTTCCACTATTGATAAGACATCTGTCATGTCTTATTGTTGTCGTCCATTTTTTTCCTGTGGCTGCTGACTGTGCAGGAGTTGGCTGTAACAAACACCAGACTAGTCAAGTGCAACTATCTATAGACCAGGGCTTTCTGACCCATAGTTTGGTTAAACACTCCTTGCTGGAGTTAAAACCTACAGGAGGGAGGTTCTCCAGGAACAGGGTTGGAGGTAAAACCTACAGGAGAGAGGTTTCTCCAGGAACAGGGTTGGAGAGCCCTGGCGTATATGAAGTGCAATGGTTCCGTTTTACTCACGGTCTGGACCACTGATGTTGAGGTAGGGAATATCTATTATCCTCATTAGGAACAGTCTGGCAAAGAGACATGAGACGTCAATGTAGCATCATATGGCTTCATACAGCTGACAAAGGGTTCTACATACACCAGGCCATGTTAAAGGGGTAGACTGCAATCTCACTTGTTGAAGAAAGGTTCTATGAGTTTGGACCGGGCGGGGATGTGGCCTTTGGGGGGTGTCAAGAAAGTGCCTGGAGAACAAGAGAATGAGGAAGAAGAACGAACCGCTGTGACACAGGAACTGATTACGGTCAGCGATGCGCTGGTTGCCACCACCGATCCAAAATAGTTGTCCTACAGATTAATAGCAGATCTCTGTGGCGACGCTGGCATGTTTTTAAAGTGACCTGCTAGTTTTGTGTGGTGTGCCAGTTACCTAGGTAGTTGGCCATGGAGATGAAGCAAAGGCCAGTGATGTAGGCATCGTAGCCTGCCTCATGAAGCTGTTCCTGAGCCGTGTCGTAGCTGGGAAACCCCTCTGCTGTCACTGGACCAGGGGGTGAGTGGACCAGGGAAGAAAAGATGGGGGGGGGGGGGCAAAAAAGGAATTTGATAAAAGGGATAAACACCACCATACCGTTTTGAGGCCATGATACAATTAAGAATCAAAACTAAAAAAATATTATGCCTGAAAACAGTCCCCTAAACACAGAAACCAACAGCTTTTTGTTGTCAGCCGGAGTCATTTAATCATTCAGAAGGGCCATTAGATAAAGATGAATAGGTCAGTTATCGTTGAAATACTTCCTGTTTGTTTCTACACATTTGAAATTAAACCCAAAATAAAAGAATGGTTCATAATTCATTTTTATTTCTTGTGCATACATCCCACGGGCTGACTCAACAGCAAAGTGGGCCGTTTGCCCACCCCAGCCAGGGACTAACAAGAAGAGTTCTCTCACCGACTTTGGGGGGTTTGAACGGACTCTCCTTCAGCTGTTTCTGTAGCTCTGCTAGAGACGTGTTGTTGATCAACTCCTGGAGGTGTTAGAATTACCGTGTTACATTTAATAAGTAGTCTGACAATATTACAACAGGGACCCTTTCCCTTTCAACTAAATACGTCAGTGTGACAGGGTGATCTAAAGCTCTGCTCCAAACACACGACCACAGCACAAATGTGACTCAATCCTGCCCCGGTCAGCACTCACTCAGTCTTTCCCACTTTCTCTCCTCTATGTTGACGTCAGAACACCCCCCCCCCCCCAAAAAAAATGAATACAAAAAAATACTACCTTAAAAGGTTGGGTGGTGGCCATGAGCTTAGTGTCCAACAGTCTGCAGAGAAGGAGATCGGTAAGAGTAGAACAGATGCTTCAGCGTTCACTGGCTTCAGAACAACACGTCCTCATGCGGGCAGCAGTAAAAAGAGCCCAGACACAAGTACGAGTATCACAGTACGGATTTACCTGGGAAAGACACATTGGGTGACCTCTTTGAAGTCATTCAGGTCCTGGGGGTGGGGGAGAAAGAAAATGGCGTCATGTGGGGACACGTGCGGATTCTAGAGCGTTCCGCCCTGTTAGCGTGGCAGAATTGTGTGACGTACCTCCGGCAGAACACAGTAGAACTGATGGATCGTGTGCATGACGTCCAACAGCATGTTGTGGCCAACCACCAACTTTCCCTGGGTCAGGAGGAAAATCACAGCAGGAGAAACAACTCGCTCAAATACTTCTGTTTTACTGCTGAACTGAAAAGACAGGTGGCTAAAATAGTAAAACCTAAAACATGTAAAAGACCATATTTTATACAGCGGGGTCCAGGGTAAAAGCTGATCGTCTCCAATGCACATGAACTGCTGCATCATGGGCTTGAATCGAACACACCCATTCAGCAACTATTTCACACTTTACAGCATGAAACGCCCAAAAATATAATTTAAAAATAAACATCAACAAAAAGGGGGAACGAGCTGATAGCAGTTATTTGGGTAACTCACAGATTTGGAGATGGCGTGAATGACCCTGGAGAACCCCACCGCGTCGTTCAGCTCCTCCTGTAATATCGACAGGGGTCACGTTCACAGAGAAAACTATTGGCAAAGGGAAACTAAGACAAGATTCCTTGTATCCCACATTTAAAAGCAGACCTCCTGAAGCGGGAACTTCAGCAATTCCACTGCAAAAGAGAAATGCTCTTTAATATTGTACATTGTTTATTTTAGTGGTTGGTGGAGACGGAAACCCACCTGTTCCCTCTCCTGTTTTTGCCGTTCTCTCCTCTTCCTCTCCTCATCGTCCACCTTACTGATCTGAATGTAGCGCTCCTTCTGGAATACATCACCAAGATACAGGAAATGATTAGTCGACAGGTTGAACCAGGCGGGCTATCTCTGGAACAGAAAGACATACTGAAAGCCTGGGCCCCAGAGGAGAGGTCAGAGATCATATGTACCTTGTCTGTCTCCAAAGTCTCCACGTGCAGACCCTTAGGAAACCTGAGGTCAGAGCAATATCACCTTAAATGTCAACATTATGTATGGATAAACATACATGTTACACGTCAATACCGCTATACAATATAGCACGAAAATGAGACAAAACTCAGTCTCTGAATCTTCACTCACTTCCAGTTGAGTGTCTGATAGATGAGCTTCCTCTGAAACCTAGGATGGAGAATAGAGGTAATAAGCTGGGAAATCCCATGGTATAAATCTACAGTGCATCATTCCAAACCACCATAGAACGTGTGGCAAAACTACAAACTAATCCCCAAGAAGGTATAGTAATTATGCTCCATGGAGGGAGTGGGGATCCATTTGAGACGTGTCCTTTACCCGGTGCACGGCTCCAGATCTACAGTCTTCTCTGAGGTAGTGAACAGAGACTCCACCTTCTCTCTGTAGGGCACAAGATGGAGGATGACTTAACATACACGAGGGACCACGGAGCGTGTGTGAATGAAGGGCCCACTGTCAGTAGGCCCAAAACCGGATTAACATCCCATATTGGTGTTCCTTTTATTCTAGCGGTTACCAGGAGACTTACTGAGATCAGGAGGGTCTTGATAGACAAAAAACATAACATGATCTTGATAAAATCTCATCGTACTTTCAGAGAAAGATGCGTCCTTTCCACAATGAAATTCAATGAACTAACCAGGACTAGTTCCTTTGTGAACCGTATGTTGTTCAACATCTTCACATCCATGTGATCAAAACAGTTTTTTTAATGCTTTTGGTAAAAGATATTAAACCGTGTTCTTTCATTTCATATTGTGTTTACTGCCTGGCTCATCTATGTTAGCTCAGTTGTGTCAGACAAATCATTCTAGTTTTTGAATTTCATTTCAGATTATGTTAATAGTGGTCATTGGGGACCACATGCTTGCGGTTTAAAAAAAAAGGTAACTTTATCAAAGGAGAGTTTGTGGATCTGGCCAACACACAATCAGATTAGCATGGAACTGGTTGCGCCAAGCTCAGGTCAACATTCAACATTCATGTCCCAAACTGACCCACTCTGGGGCTGGATAACTCAAGGCCAACTGACCGCACTGAAAAAAAGAGAAGGACATTCGAGTTCCAGACCAATGAAATCACGCTGACATGCTGTACAGGTCAGAACGATTCCGATGCATTTCCTTGCGTGCCGAGAAACAAGTTGAGTGCAAAGCCTGAACTCACATCACACGCTTAATGTAGTCCCTGTGCTCCTCCGGCACACTGCCAAGACCCTTGTTGGCGTTTGGGGAGATGTAGGAGGTCGTTCCAGAACCGTTACTCTGATTCCGCCTCTCCTCATACTGCTCTCTCAGCTGCACTTCCTCTTCCTGGTTCAGGTACGGGATCCCTATGGCAACCCGGAAATGGAAATGCTCAGCTATTGTGCCCTATAGCTAGTTTGGTGTTGAATGAATAAACACAATTATTTTTTGACCGAGGAGCTTTTTTTTTTTTTTTAATGGCAACCTGACAGAAAGCCACTCACCATGACGGAACACTTTGTTGAAGTCAAAACCCTGACTGGCCAAAAAGTCAATGCTGGAACTCTGTTTAAAAACAAAACACCATAATTACTACAGTCTTTATCCTCGCCACTATCCCCGTCTCTTTAATCCTCCATCACTGTCGCCACCTTACCTGACAGATGAACTTTATGTCCGGTGAGGTTCTGTTGAACGGCTTGGGGAATATATAAAAATTAAAAGTCTTAATGACGTACCTGTGGGGACAAGAACAGACAGGGAGAGAGCTGAGTAAGAGGGCAGGTCCCGGATCTGCTCCGTTCGTGTGGAGGCACAGGATCGTAGGCACAATGGAGGTCCAACTGCAATCGAGCCGTTTTTCCATCTATACCTGGGAAGTGAAAAACCAGCCTGCGTTTGTCCTGTATAAAGTTGCACCTTTCGGGTTTGCTCAAGTTCCTTTAGTTTTACAACTATGCTTTTGTGAAATACAACCACTTTGTTCCTGTTGCTCCAAGACACAGGCCTTTTGTCAAAATCATACTTTTGTCATCTCTCCTCAAAACCCACTGCATGAGAAAGCCAGGAAGAAATAAAGAAGGCATCACGCAGTGAAAGAGTATGAAATTCAGAGAAGGCCTATGACTTCAGGCAAATAAGGAAATGGTTGCAGTTATATAATCACTGAAGCTTATCAAATATAGTGTGAGTGTCACTGGACATTACACAGAACCAACATCTGAACCAATTTAGGCTGGTATGTTTTTCCATTTTCCAGGTATAAACTGAAAATGGGCCACAGAAGCACCCATTGTTAACACAGCAAGGCCTTAACCATTTGCCAGAAGGTTTCCTTGGCCAAGTGATGTTTGCAGTGGCAAGGTCACATCCAATCACATCACGTCTAATACCAGAGAAGTTCAACTCACTCAGACGCTGCTTCGTCATATGTGAACGTGCACAGTCCAAATTGAAACAGCAGGAAGTCCATGGAGTGCTGCGGCATTGTGCGAGAGAGAAAGGGGCATTGATGGAAGAAGGTATCTGTACTAAAGCACGTGACAGGCAGGCACATGTTCATATTGTGGCCCTCGAGTTGCCATCCCCATGTGCTGCGATACATACAACTATTCAACTGCAGTCAAGAAAATCGAGAAAAATGGTAGTACTAGCTAACCAGCTATATTAATAATATCCATTTACAGTTACATCTAACTAGTAACAGACACTACACCATTACCTTCTTTAGCTTCATGTACCGCTCCTCTGGCGTATCCAACCCGTTAGTTAAAGCGCTGACGTTCGGCCCATCACTAATACCTGCGGAGGTTGAGTGGTGTATTAGTGTCGTATGACTTAACTAGAAAAAGAGGTGTCCAATCGAAACCTAGAGCGTGTGGCTTCGCGACCACGGAGACGATTGCCAACCTAGCCACGATGTAGCTAAAATTATTTCTATGCGAATACCGAATGTTAGTTACCTAGCTAAATAACAAGGGCTTACCTGAAAATTCTCCATCGATAGCAAGAAAATCTGCTTCTTCTATGGCGCAATACACAGTCCTTAAACTGTCTTTAAAATCTGGAATAAAAACAACAACAATGAGCCAACATGCCTTTGCGGTTCACTCAATCGAGTTGGCTAATACAAGCTAGCAGGTTAGCATCCGCAGTCTCTCAAGCGGAATCACTTTTCCAATTCATTGGTAAGAAATAAAAACAAACGTTTCGCAAATTGTCATGATGATAGAATGGGTGTGCATTGTCTGTAAGGGTGCATAAATAGGTAACTTGCTTTGTCGTGTCACCTCCATCCCTGCAAAAAAAAAAAAATACCATGTAGCAACCCGCTGCTACTACTGAAGTCGTTTATAACCTTATCCCTTACAGTTCCGGCGTGGTGACGTTTTTTTTTTTTTTTTTTTTAAACTTGATCACTCTTGGCTACTACAAAATATAAGCCGTACGTGAATCGCGATGACCAGTTATTTCAACGAATCTGTTGGCATGTTAACGTCACTGAATTGTTGGTAACATTGTTCCATCCCCTTTGAAATGACAGTTTAGTCACGTAACCAATGTACACCCAAAGCAAGAACAGAGGTGGCAGGGTAGCTTGTGATGAAGAACCTTGGACAAGCAAACGAAAGGGGCTTCGTATTAACTCGGAGCAACCTGAACAAGGCAGTTAACCTGAAATACACACTGTTTTTAGTCCTCGTAAAATATAAAATAGATTGAGGTACCGCATGTTAATGTTAGAATCACACACATTACGACTGTTAGATACAATTACACAATTTTTCTGCTCATTAAGGATCAATAATCACCAATAACAATATAGTTTAACTTGTGACGCTTAGATCTTACTCTAGGTAAAAACCGTCTTACGTAAAATGACTCCAACACCACATTAGCCCACCGTCACATTTTTTATTAACATCAGACGGTATTCTACGCCATACATTCAAAACCTCCTTTGAAACTGATAAAATACGTGAATATCAACTGTTAATTCAAAAACTCCCGGGTTTCAATGTTAACTCGACAATCTCGCGGTAGATCACAAAAGAGATCAAACGAGGTCACATCTGGGTATCCACTCCATTGTGAAGCCTGTATCTACAGGGGCAGCCCCCATTGAGGCCGCATTCATATTGAAGCCATATTGATATTGAAGCAATTTACTGGCTGATAAGGTTTAATCGTCATCACACAGCTGGTGTAAGTAACATGAGCACCACTGACTTAAAATGCAGTTCCTTCCATAGCGATGAAAATGCAAGGCAGCATTTTCTCCCTGTTAATTCCTTTAACCATCTCTATTGGGCAGGTGATGAACACCATTCTATTTTCCATGTTATGTTACACAGGACACAAAAACCATTTCTAAGACAACATCACTGTGGAATTCCAAATGCATTTAGAATGGAATGATTCTGGTAGTTCTAAAGCAATTGATTAAAACACACCCACCCAATCGTACACATCCTAAGCACAGCCTTTCTTGCAGGCTACAGGAAATCTAACAGGATACGAATGGTGTATGCAATCCAGTAATTGCTGCTTAACGATGGACTGGTGGAGGTTTCATATTATTCTATATACGTACCAAATCCGCTTAGAACTCCACAAGTGCATAAGGCACTTTTTGGATTAGGCATTTCTATAGTAGCTCAAGAACAAGAAGACAGATTTGTAGAGAATGCCCGTCATGTTTTGTTTAGAGCAAATACAGATTTATAGGGTTGAATTTATTGATGGCAGATATACCAATATTTAATATAATAAAATGTGTAATAGAAGACAGTTCTGTTCATTTCAAAATATGACATTTATTCAAATGGAATGGGAACGTCACGATTTGAAATTACAAACTTTTTAAAATTTTGCTGCCAGAACATTTCCAAACATTTGGGATAGACTGAGTGCAGGACAGTGTTGCAGTACTGGAGACATGCTGCAGCCCGTAGCTTTTTCCTCCAATACCAGGCTGCAATGTCAACACAACGTGAAGAAAAGTACAAGGGGATGTAGACTTAATGTATGGCTGCTGTATCTAAGCAAAAACAATAAAACATTAAATAAACCCTTCCCTAAAAAAATCTCTTGTTTCGCTTTCATTTCTGTACGGGGTTAGACAAGTTAAGTCTAGTGAGATCACCATGGACTCTGTTGCGGGTAGGGACACGGGAAGGAGACGGGCAGAGTAGGTCTGTGCGTGTCCTGGTGCTTCCTCAGACTGCTCAACTGGGCAAAAGCTTTACTACACAGACGGCAATGGAACGGTCTCTCTCCTGTGTGGGTCCGAAGGTGGTTTTTCAGTACATTTCCATCAGTAAAACATCTCCCACAGTCGGCACATCGGTACGGCTTCTCTCCCGTGTGGATTCTCAAGTGACTCGTGCACTGGCTTTTACTTATGAATCTCTTGTCACAGAAAGTACAACCGTAAGGCTTCTCACCGGCGTGGATCCTGAGATGAAGTGTTAAGCTCCCAGACAGAGAAAAACTCTTCCCACATTGAGGGCAAAGGTAAGGTCTCTCTCCAGTGTGCTGCCTCTGATGAACGCGCAAGTTAGTTTTATTGGAAAAAGTCTTGTCACACTGTGGGCATTGGAATCGGCTATGAACGCCATTGTGTGTCGTCTGCAGGTGATCCTTTAGAAGAGCCTTTGTAGACAACTTATCCTCGCAGTGGGGGCATTGAAGAGGCTCTTGATGCTTACGGATGGGACCCAGTGTCTCCCCCTTGTGGTTCTTCCGGTGGTGCCATTTTAATGCACTAGTTTGACAAAACTTCATGCTGCACAATGAGCAGTGGTAGGGTTTCTCTCCTGTGTGAGATCTCATATGTTTCAGAAAATTTCCCCGATCACTGTAACTGTTCCCACACTGACTGCATACGTATGGTTTCTCCCCTGTATGAATTCTCAGGTGTCTTTTAAGATTGGCAGCTACAGGGAATCCCCGTCCACATTCCGAGCACACGTGGGGATTCAGCAAGGGATCAGTTGCCGGATGTCTGGTTTTTGTGTGCGTTTCCAGTCTTGTTGCACTTACAAAACTCATCTTGCAATGACCACAGCGATAAGGGTGTTCGGTGTGAAAAATCTTCTGGTGATGTTTAAGGCTTTGCTTCCCATTGAGCTGCTTCCCACATTCAGTACAGAGATAATGTTTAGCTGTGCGTGGTTTACCCGTGTGAAATCTCATGTGTTTCTTTAGGTTTCCAGAATCATTAAAAGCTTTTCTACATTGAGGGCAAACATATGGTTTCTCTCCGGTATGTATTCTCAGGTGTCTCTTAAGAGAGCCTGCCTGATCAAAGCCCTTTCCGCATTCAGCGCAGACATGACTTTTTCCGGCTGTTAAGTTCTCCTGCCTTCTCTGCAGGTATTGTTGGTGTTGTTTTAGATTTCTTGCCGTTATAAAACTTTTCCCACAGTGGTCACAGATATGCAAGCCGTCACCAGAGTTGGATTCCTGGCGTTCTTTAACATTAGGGACGCTCCTCTGATAGGCCTTCCTCTTCACAACAACTTTCTCCCCCGAGTGAGTTTTTCTGATGTGCCTCTTCAAATTTCCAGAATCACTACAAGCTTTCCCACAACGAGGGCAAACGTACAATTTCTCCCCAGTATGAGTTCTCATGTGTCTCTTCAAACAGCTAGTCTGAACAAATCTTTTTCCACAGAAAGAGCACACATTACTTTTCTCTCCACTTAGATATAGTAAGTGTGTTCTCAAATTGGTTGTTGATACATAATCCTTTCCACAGTGATCACAGATATGAGATCCTGACTTATTTTCTGACACAGTTTTGTTGTGCTGTTCAGCACTGGACGAGATGCAGGAACTATTATCAGAGTCTGTTCTCTTGGGAATAATATGTTCACTCTGCCCCAGCATTTTCCTGCAGTCGACCAGGTGCACAGACACCCTCTTCAGACCCAGTAGTAAGGCTGTCCTAGGAGTGGCACAACCTAGGGACTCTAGGAGGGCAGAGGGGGACAGGGAAGACGTGTCCTGGAAATAAACAAACGTAGACAGAATTAAAAACGTATCTGATATTGGAAAAGTCTTTCATTACTCAACAAGATATCAGTGATGAGAGTGATCAAGGAAGGACTATTGATATACAGCACTTAAAGACTGGGACGATACTCACATCACTCTCTCCCTGCTCTGTTGTGTTTCTCACTGGAGATGACTCCGCCTCCCACTCTGCATCGCTCGGCATCCAATCACTGTCCTCATTGTCAGATATTTCATCATGTTCTGAATCATCATCATCACTGGTTTTGGGCTCCAGTTCGCTGCTGGGCAACCAATCCTTGTTCTCCATGTTGCAGTCTGCAGCATCATCATATTCATTGTCGCCACCACATTGGCTGGGACTCACTTGCGCCAACTTCACCACGTTGCCAGGAAACCCAATCCCTGGCTCTTCATTTTGTTGTTCCTCACAGTCTACATCCTTATTAACATCATCATCATCTTCATCAGTCAGCCTGGAACTCTTTGCTGCACTGCTACCATTCTCCTGTAGCTGTCTGATGTCCTCTTTCAGTTGCAGTAGCCAAGACATCCCATGTTCGTCTGACTTCAGCGACTCCGCATGATCCCACATTTCCTCCATGATCTTGCGCCTTAACAAGCGATGATTCATCCCTTTAACTTCCGAACCATCTATTCCCCTGCGTTCGCACAGGTGAGACAAATGATCCTCGGTTAAATCCCATAAGCTTTTTTCAATTTCATCCATCAACGCTTCCTTCTCTGGACAGAGCGGATTCATTTTGCCCACGACGCGGTCCACAGCTAAACACTTGAGAGAAGGCCTGTAAGAAAATAACGACCTGTTACAACACTAGCGTCTCTAGCCTCAGATCACTGATAGAACACCTGTTCAGGGCGTTGTGAAATTTGGCAGTTGTCTTGCCAGGGAATAAGGTCATGGCTCAAGGGCGGCTGCTTCAGGAGATGAGTGGTAGTGTCAGCTCTGCAGCCCATTAAAGAGCCATTCCAAATACCTTAAGCCAGCTTTAGAGAAGAACATTTACATTGTCAAAGTACATTTGGCACTTTCCAAAATAGTCTTTAACTGAGCAACTATCTAACGTGTCCAACGTATGTTCATAATGTAACGTTTTCAGAGTAGAAAAATGGAAATCTTAAAGGAAGGCTTTTTTGCGGGGGACGTCCTCTAACGTCCAGACACTGATGGCGTTAACGGACTATGTTAGCTAGGTACATAACTCGCTAGCAGTTTGTGTAGGTAGAGCATCAAAAACACATCCACAAACTAAAAATGCAACAAATCTTGACCATAACTAGCATAACACTCGTTATATTACAGTCCAAAAATAAGTCCGCTGAAAATGATTACGCTCGACATCTTGCAGCAATGTGCAAGACAGCTACAGAAAAACAGCTTAGCTAGCTAACTATACACCTGGACCTACCCGTCTAGCCAGTACATAGCTTTGTGTAGCTAACTACCTACAAAGGTAGTATAAGTTGTTTCAGTGTGCATTTGTGATGTTAATCGTGCGCTTGTAATAACTTGCATGATTTTCTTTTCAGTGTTTTCAAATGTTTACCCTTTGAATACGACTCCATTAGATCAGCGTCTTGTGAGCAACATTAAAGAAACACTTCCGGGTCACGAAAATCAGGAAATTTTCAAAATAAAAGAGACCAACGTATTCCTTCAAAACTGACATAAATTGAGTTTATTAATTGTTTAAGAAAATGTACCTCTCAAAACATTGACAACAATTCATATATGACCATATTTAAGAGTAATTTCAATAAAAAGTGGGTATTAAAACACGTTCCAAAGGCAAAATTCAGACAATGCCATTGACTGAATATGGAATACATATTGCCTCATAGCTCATAAAATATTTAATATTCCACAGAGAAAGCAATGTAGGAAATGTTCAGGAGAATGTGTAGAATAAGAGAAACCTGTTTAATCATGGGGAATGGTGTGCTACATCTAGCAACACAATATTTTCCACACCGTCTTTTTCCACAATGTAACTCAATGGATATGAAATACATATTGCCCTGTACAGAAAAAAACTGTTCTATACGCCGCAGTGAATGTATTGTAGGAAATGTTCAGGAGAGTGGATAGAGTAATCATATGCAAAAAAATCAAGGGGCACTGCGTATTTGCAAATGTTGCTGGCATTTTACTCCACCCATCCCATTGGCCACAATGTAACTCAATGGATCTGAAATATATATTGCCTTATACAGAAAAAACTATTCTATACGCCGCAGTGAATGTATTGTAGGAAATGTTCAGGAGAGTCTATAGAGTGATTATATGCAAAAAAATCAAGGGGCACTGTGTATTTGCAATTGTTGCTGGCATTTTACTCCTGCCATACCATTGGCCACAATGTGAGTCACTGGATATGAAATACATATTGCCCTATACAGAAAAAACTATTCTATACACCGCAGTGAATGTATTGTAAGAAATGTTCAGGAGACTCTATAGATTGATTATATGCAAACAAATCAAGGGGCTCTGTGTATTTGCAATTGTTGCTGGCATTTAACATTCCATTGGCCACAATCCAAATTACTGAATAGCCATCAATTCAGATCCATTATTCCTTGGGTTAATGGAGGTGATAATCACTACATTACTTGGTGATTACTTAACAATTCGGCGAATGATCTTAAGTAGTTGTCAATTACTTACATTAACCGGTCATTAGCCTCCTGTTCCACCTTTAGAGATGTAGATGAAGCCCAAAAGATTGTTTACACTTTTATACTTTTTAGATAAACAAAATAATTTTTACAACAAAATCACGCCATAACCAATTTCCAACTATTACATACTAGAATACGTTCAACTTCATCAACTCTATAAGAAGGATTTATTTTATTACAACTACATTCAAGCCATAGCTTAAATTGAGAAAAAAATAAGTATTTGTCCTTATATTGAAAGATATATGTTTCATTTGCGAAGTAGGAAGGCTTGTATTGTATATGAGTATTCAGTACGGTTTGTGGACTCTAGAGAAAATAATAACACTTTAAAATCTTCTTGCTTGGTTACAGACATTGTCTCAGAGCCCCGGTGGTCCAGTGCCTCCCACCAGACGCTAACAGAGCAGATGTCTTGGATGTCCTTACGTAAGATTAGGGTCAAGATATCAGCACCTGAAATACAACAAACATTTTGATACAACAATGTCCACATTCCTTGCATTTGTCAGTGCACATGTGAATTACTTCTTTCTGACCAAAGTGGAGAACTTCTGCACTACTTGTAAGATCATATGCAAGAAGACAGAATGTGTCCTTAAGCAACAATTTCTTGAGTAATACAAAAGTATAGCCCATCGGCATCTTTGATGTCTTAGTGCAGTTTGCATGCCAAACCTGGTCATGATATTTATACAGTTTCATAAATGGGTATTCATCTGAAAATGTGACTATACTGGAAAGAGTATATGTGTGTTTGCTAAATATCGAAGGTAAAGTAAAGCTTCTAGGTAAGTGCATGCTCACTGTGTCCATTTTTATAAGCAAAGTCTTTGAGGTATGGGTAACATAACAGTTGGAATGTTGGGAGCCTTTTGATTTCTTAGACATATTACATGCTCTGTTCTGTTGGACTGAAACAAGATATTCACCAATGCTTTCTGCAGAAATCTCCCTTGGTTCTACTATGAGTTGTTTTGTGTTTAGACTGTGAATGTAGAGCAGGTCATTTGCCAAGAAGTTAGCAGGTAGAATTTCCTGAACAATATCTTCAACTATATCCTTTACATAACTATAATGAAGTTGGTGTTGAACCATGGATTGTGAAAACATGGTTGAATCCACTGCTTCTAACTGGGAAATGGCCTTTTTGAAGTGACAAGATGGTTTCACTTGATCAGCTCTAAGTAATCTCTTATGGCATTCTTGAAATGCTAATGTAGTTTTTAGAAAAATCAAAATGGGTAACGCTTCATCCACTGTATGGTTGGAGAAGTAGTCATACTGTGGAATCACAGAAATATCTGATTCTGCATCATGTTGGTGTACATCACTACAATTGGTTTGTGTCTGAGGCTCATTAGCTGCTTCATAGAAATATATAACCCCTTCTGTACTTATGCTAATCCCTTCCCTATTCCTGCCAACAGAAATGTGTATGTCATCAGCCCAAATATTAAAAGTGTCAAAATCCAGCACTGACCAGAAATGCCCCCCTGTAGATTTTTTACCTGAATGGCATATCACAGAGCTCAATCTGCACTTCTCCTTGTTGCCAACAACTGGGATTTCAATTGTACGGGAGGGAAGAACTGAGTTTCTATTAACTGTAAAGTTGTCTGCAACACAGGGCACAAAAAACACTAGAATATTTGGTGTGGTGTTCCAAACGGTTTGTCTAATCAATACACCATCACACTGACTGCATTTCTTGGGTACTCCACCGTTGGTGATTAGTTGTCGGAAGAGAATATCAAGCGATGATGTGTTTGTATTTAGTATAAGTTGAAAATGCGAGTTGAAGTAATGCTTATTGTGTGAGATGCTGATTTTGCACATTTCACATCTATCAGTATGCATAGCACTGACCGTTGTTTTGATACCCAGCTGTTGTAACCAGGGGAGTAACTGATATATAAAATCTAGCGGGTTATTATGCTGACCTAATTTCAATGATGGAATGGTGTGGTTTATATCTATCAAAACTTGCTTTAATACACAATGCTTAAATTTGTGTCCAGGCCTCTGAACTGCAGACAACAAGAGAGCAGCAAAGTTCTCTTTAATATCTGAACATTCTGTAATGGATTGTGAGTCTAGATTTTTAAAAGTCGTTTTTACTATGCTGAGATGTAACAAAGACTGCAAGGTTGAGTTGAACCAACAGTTTGAAGCTCTGTTTTTAAATCTACATATAGTTCTTTTAGGATCATTCATAAAATCCTGCTGAGAATTTAACATTTTGGCCAAATCTGACTCATTACACAATGCATTCTGATCATTGGTCATCCCTATCTTTTCATTAAGACTAAATGAATTAGAACTTATAGGTGGAGGAACCTGAAAAGACCTACGAAGATGCTTTGGTGCTTTTCTCCTTTTCTCCCATCCTTCCTCTGGTTGCGGCAATATGTGTTGCCTTTTGGGATTTCGAACTTTGATTTTCTCACATATGTCTCTCTGGCCAGCTTTATGCAGAGTATACAGTCTGCCAATACATTCGTCAATTCTATGTTTTATATCATCAAGGAATAGAACTTTTGTGTTTTTGAACGTTACCTCACTAATTGCTGTACTTTTCTTATTCTGTCTTGGTTTTGACTTGTATGATTCTGAAAACCTCTGTAAATCTCCTGTCATAAGGTCAGACCAAATTGGTATTACAGGGAGAAAGTTTTTGAATAGTGTGTCCAACAGCCCTTTCTTGAAGTAAAGTTTCTGATCTGTGCATGGGACACTACTGCTAATATCTTTGATGCTTTTTTCTCGCATTTGAATGAAACAATCAATAAAAGGTGATTTTATGTCTTTTAGAACTTCCTGATCACCCAGTCGCTCAGATAATCTGCCATCTAATTCATCCATTGAGTTGCATGGTTCACTTTTATAATGGCTGTTCAACCTTCCTGCTTGACTATGCACACTTACAAGGCTCTGCATTACCAATGTACTATTAGTTCTGCTCCCCAGGACTATGCAAATGTCATACACCAAAGCACAGATTTCCTTGAGATGTGTGGAATTCAACAACAAGCTGAACATGTACATGCCAACTCAATACCTATGGGCTTTACCAGAAAACTGTTTTTTACAGAGTTCGCTAGCCTGTCACATTAAATTACTTTTAAAAGCGTGTATAATACAGAAGTCAAGATCTCCTGTTACGGCATGTCCTTTCACTATTCTCCAGCAACGCTGCAAATACATCTCCATATTGTTGTTGTTAAACACTTTAATAACTGCATTCAACAACACTAAGGACCTATCACTATTCATTTGTACAGGTACTGTATTATTGTTAAACACCAGCCTTTCTTTGTCTCTCGTTGTATTCAAAAACTGCTCTACTGCACTCTGTGTATGATCCTCACTTATCATAACTGCAACAGGAGCATAATTCTTCGGCGAGGATGGGCAAGATCTCCTTCCGTCTTGGCAGTAGGAGTTTATGCCGCTTAGGATGGGGATTGTATTCCGAATGTGGCCAATTCTTTGCTGCATGGCGGGAGACAAACTGGTACAACATTCCTGTCATGACTGAAAAGTCAATATTATTTCCGGCTGTCTAGATCGAGAACGTTTGCTTGGAGACAAACATATTACAGGGCTGCACAATGTTGGTCCTGGTGGGGAAAACACTTCTGTGTTTGATTTCTAAGAGCAAGTTAGCACTCAGGCTGATTCAATTGCACTCAGATGGTCTCCCTGGTTGGAATAAGTCATGAAGACCTGGGTTTTGGCCCTACGAGACCAACATACAGGGCAGCCATATGCTATAAATTTGGTAACATAGAGACGTCCATGGTGCTTTAAAGAGTCTCAGCCATTTAGCCCTAGGCTAACTGTTTTATTAAACCTCTCTGGGAGTTTTAATGTAAATAATCCAAGTAAACCAATAAGGAGAAGCTGTGTACATTTTGACAATACCAATGAATCAGAAATTTGCTCAGGCCAAGGAAATTAAAAACGTATGCATACCAACATGAATCAAACAGCAACACCAACAAATTGAGAAGAAATTGCCAACCTGATAAAGAAAAAATGCCTCTTCAAAGAGGCATTTTTTCTCTGAGGAGCTTTTTGAATGGTGATTCAGTACAAATATAAGCTGATTCAAGCAAAGAGCCAAACAAGGATTGTCTGCAAATGTGGTCGGTCCTACTTACCTGGTTGATGGGACACACCCTCCCATTTTACAGGCCTATCAAATGAGAGATATGTCAACGACATGCTACCTGACAATTGAAAGGGCAATTGGGATAACAATAGCACAAGTTCATTTTATAGTCAAATAAATTATAAAACTGATAAAAAGTGCAGAAGTCATACGTATGTTTTGTATTCATAGACCTGCAAACAATTCTATATATGATCAAAGAAACTGAAACATGAAGTTGTAGTAATAAATTATTTTATTTACAATTTGGACAGATGCTAAGCAGTGAGCTAGATTTTGCATAAATTAGTTAAACTGGAAATTACACTACATGTTGCAGTATGGCTTCGTACTACATACTGTAGCATAGATTTTGGTAGTTGGAATATAATTACATGTTGGTGTTCATAGTAGTTAAGTAATTTTTGTACTGATCTGATGTGGCTAAAACTGGAACAACCACAACATTTTTTACGAAGAAAGTATGCAAACATTTCCTTTTTTTTCAGTATCATATTCACGCATTAAACAATTTTATATATTTACAGACAAATACATAAGTACTATTTTCACAAAGAAATTTAATTGGTCAAGTTGAACTAGTATGTAATAGTTGGAAGTATTTCATTAAAAAAATTGGTTTTTTTATCTAAAATGTATTAAACTGTTAACAGTCTTTTGGGCTCAACTGCATCTCTAAAGATGGAACAGGAAGCTAATGACCGGTTAATGTGTTACGCATGCAGGTACCCTGTATGTGCGTTTGTGTTTTTCCCCTCCTGCCATTTCCCCAGGTGTCCCTTATGTTCCTGATTGTGCTTGTTGGTGTTTCCCACCTGGCAGTCATGAGTGCAGCGCCTGACTGCTGAGGTGGACCAATCGGTGGACACTCCTCCTAATTGCGCCACCTGTTCCTTTTTCCATTACCCAATGGGCATTACACATCCCTGGTTTAAAAACCCAGTCAGTTGGTTCTCCTAGAGAGACTCTTTTGATTTCCCCCACATGGACATAGACCCTCTTGAGATACATACCTTTTTTGATAGACAGACACTTTGATCATTCATACATCACTTAGTTTAGCACATACATCTCACTTTGTCCTGTTTCATGTGAGTATGTATTGCTCTGGTGTTTTGTTTGGTGTTGTCTAGTCAATTGTTTGCTGTGTGCTGTTTAGTCCTTGTTCAATCTGTTTGTTTTTGTTTATCCCTGTGTCCCTGGGAAAAGTTTTTTTTTTTTAGCAATTCGCACTTGGGCATACACAATCCGTAGGAAAACTTTGTCTAAAAACACTAGTTAGAACTGAGTGGACCACCCATTGTATTTTTGTATTGGTTAGTAGTCAGCTAAGTGGTTCTTGAGGCAGGCAAGTTCAGTTTAGGGATGTTGTGACTATATTATTTCATTTCTTGAGTTCAGCACAGCCCCTTTTCCCTTCCCCCTTTACCGTGTGTTTATAATAAACGTTTTATGTTTGACGGTAGCTTTGGTTGTCTGTGTCGTTTGTTCCCACTGTTCATATCCACCCTAGACTGCTAGAGCCACAGGGTTCGTAACAGTAAGTCATTGACAACTACTTAAGATCGCTGGCTGAATTGTTAAGTAATCACCAAGTAACGTAGTGATTATCACCTCCATTAACACAAGGAGTAATGAAATGTAAATTGATGGCTATTCAAGAACTTGGAATGTGGCCAATGGAATGTAAAATGCCAGCAACAATTGCAAATACACAGTGCCCCTTGATGCTTTTGCACATAATTACTCTATCCACTCTCCTGAACATTTCCTACAATACATTTACTACGGCGTATAGAATAGTTTTTTCTGTATGAGTCGCTATGTATTTCATATCCATTGAGTTACATTGTGGCCAGTGGTATGAGCGGAGAAAAATGCCAGCCACAATTGCAAATACAGTGCCCCTTGATTTTTTTTGCATATAATCAACCTATAAAGTGTCCTGAACGTTTCCTACAATACATTTTTACAATATACACCAAGCAAAATGGCAAAATCGATACATTTAATATTATTAAAATCGCGTTTTACCGCAGACTTTTATTTTGAAGGCAAAATCCGAAAACCGGAAGTCTTATTGTTGCTATGGAATCTCTAATGTTGCCAGCATGACGCTACTCTCCACTAGTGGTAGCACTGGCAGAACTCGATGACGTTAGATCCGTTACGGCAAATGAGAAACAACTTTCAAAATAAAAGGTCTCATTTCAACACTAGAAATGTCCTCCAGCCTTCAAAGCCATTTCATCCCTCCGAGGTATCAATTTACTTCCAGACAGTAAAATTACCAAATCGTTTTAATATCAAAATGTATTTAATGGGTGGATAATGATAAAAACAGTTACACAACTTTACAGTGTGATTCTACACCAGTAGTCAACCAATTCAAATTTAGCACAGTATGCATTGGATTTACACAGACCCTCAAAGCTAGAGACACCTATGACATTGTGCTGTGTGACAAATCTACACACCTTAGAGTGGAATTTTGTTGTCACCAGCAGGTCATACTGCTGGTGACAACAAAATTGGTTTAAACTGTTTATTGATATACCACACCTGTCAGGTGGATGAACACATTTTTGCTCAGGATTTTTTAGAAATTAGCTTTTTGAGCATATAAAACAGGGCACTAGGTATATACAGTATGCATATCTGTACAGATTTATAAGTATGCAGCCCCTTTCCAACAGTGTCCAGCTGACCCTAGGCTACCCATTATTTTATTTACTAAAGTAAGGGTGCTGGAAATGTAAATTAGTAGCCTAACCTGTTCAAAATGTCAGAAAGTACACAAGTGGGACCCAAAAACAAACAAACACAGAGACTGAATAAGCTTCGAGACCAAGATATGCTAAAAAACATTTCAGCCGTAGACTGGTAGTGAAAAAGCCTTAGCAGCCGGGATGACAAGCTGGCAGTAACTAGCTGGCCTGGACCATGACGACCGGCTCCCAGACACACCGCAGTCAGCTGACCTCACAGCGGAGGAGCAAGGTGAGTCAACGTTTTCAGGTTTCATATCAACTACGATGAGACCAGCGTTGATCCCACTCTCATTTTCTCACAAATAGTCAGAAAAAGGCATTAACTTTGTTTCCCCAAGTTAGTAGCCAGCTGTAAAATTCAGACTGACTCTGTCCTGTTTCCCTTGCAATACAGAATGTCAGACCTCTAATTGTGTTTCGGTGTAGGCTGCATCATTTTGGTAAGCTGAATCAGGAGTAACGTGTTAACGTGTTATCATATTTGTTAAATAAACACTAATGCCAGAGAAGAGACTGCACTTCAGCTTTTAGGGAGCACAACTTGTGCGTTCCTGGTCAAGACACACCCAGCGTCTCATCATCTTCCTGTCAAATGTTGAGCCCATGGCCATTCTGTTTATATTAAAATTAGGGTTTGTTCCACTTCCCCACACATCATACTCAACACATTTGAGGGAATTTATTTTATTACTGTGAAGTGTAAAAATATATAAACAATACAAAACTGAAACATGATAATTGCCAAGTCTTCACCTCTGAGTTACTTCTTGGTGGAAAAACCTTAAAGCACAAGCCAAAAAGATGTCTTTAGAGATGTTAGAGAATGTAAACTTTGAAACCCACAACAGATATAATTTGTTAATAAAGCTGCACGCTTAAGTCTGTTTACACTTTGTAACAGATTGGAAATAGATATTTTTTAATAAGTTAATTCCCTGGCTTGGAAATGTCTAGTCTGATTGGTTATGAAAACAATCAGTACACACATCTGTGCTAAGACCTGATTGGCTGATGGTCTAGAACTCCTACCCCAGCTGAATAGTCAGTGTCCTTTTAAACCCCAATCATCCTTCTGACCTCAGACCAAAACAGGGTGAATTTTAAAGCTTTGTTTTCAAACAGATCTTACCAATGAAGCGCATATCATGATTTTAGTTGTTTTGTAGTCTTCTTGGCGTTTCATCAATACAAAGCCTACTAGTGAAAAACATTTGCATTTATTAGAATGACGAGTTATTAAACATTACAAAAGCCACGGTGGCTGGTTGACCAAAACGATAATTTCCCACTGCTCACCTTTTCAGCAGGTTTTGTTAAGTTTAGCATTTCATGTCATGTTTGATCTTTTCTCAATCTGTCACAGATATGGTGGACATCTTCCGAGTGAGTTTCCTTATGTTATAGATGCTGTTCTGCTGAGGACTTTCTCTCCTGGGTGAGTTCTTCTCTGGTGTCTCTTTAAGTTTCCAGAATCACTCCAAGCCTTTCCACAATGATGACATACATACGGTTTCTCCCCAGTATGAGTTCTCAGGTGTCTTTTCAGACCGCTGGTCTGAACGAATCTCTTTCCACAGAAAGAGCAAATGTGTGGTTTCTCCCCTCTGAGATACAGTAAGTGTGTTTTCAGATTGGCTAACGAGACAAAAACCTTCCCACAGTGATCACAGACATGGAAGCCAGACCTACTTCCTGAGATGGTTTTGTTGTGTTGTTCTGCATTAGACGAGCTATGAGGACTCTTTTCTGTACGTATTGTCTTGTGTGTTACATGGTCACTTGGCGCCAACATTTTCCTGCAGTCGACCAGCCTCACTGAGACCCTCTTCAGATCCAGCAGTAAGGCTGTCCCAGGAGATGCACCACTAGAGGAGTGTGGGCGGGCAGATTGGGTCCAGTAAGGAGGGTCCTGGAAATTACACAAAGTACACTTAATGAATCAGGGATGTAAACACGCTCGCCAAACGCACTATCAATTAAAGATCCTAGCAAAAGTATTCAAACCCTAAACAATTCTCTTGTTGTCGTGAATTACAAATGGTACAGTGATATTTTGTTCTGTTCGGTGTTTTATTTTAAAATACTGACACTCAAAATCAATAAAAAAATAAATCCTCGGAGGAAAACCCTAACAAACAACCATTTGGTTTGACAGTAACCTGTAAAAGGATGAAATAATAAGGAATGCACATGTTGAATAAGAATGTTACTCACTGTGTTAGTAGTGTTGGAAACACAACATAGAAAACCAAAGTTGACTCAACGATATGGTAAACTACATTTTTAGCACGTCTACATATGACTGCAGCACAGGTGTGTTAAACATGTAGTTTTTCTCGCTGTCTTGTATAAAGCAGCTTCATTCTGACTGGGAGCTTAAATACACAGGCCTCTTACGCTCTGCTCTGGCCTCTTTAAAGCTGCTGCCACCTTCCAGTCGCTAGCCAACCAATCCCTGTCCTTCTCGTCCCATTCCTCTTTGCAGCCTGCAGTGTCAACATCATCGGTGCGGCTGGGACTCAAGGGCTCTGCTTTCAGAACGTTGACGGGCAACGACTCCCTGTCCCCCATTTTGCAGGATAACGCATCATCCTCCTCATCAGTTTGGCTGTGACTCATGACTGCACCTCTGTCTTCCTCCTGTATCCTGGTATCCTTTTTCAGCTTCGCTGATTCCATTGAATCAATGTTGTCCCACGTTTCCTCCACGTTTCCAGAAGGGTCACTCCTCTGATAGGCCTGCCTCTTTACAATGACCTCCTCTCCTGGGTGGGTTTTCCTGATGTGTCTCTTCAAGTTTCCAGAATCACTCCAAGCTTTCCCACAACGAGGGCAAACATACGGTTTCTCCCCAGTGTGAGTTCTCAGGTGTCTTTTCAAGCAGCTGGTCTGAACAAAACTCTTTCCGCATAGAGAGCACATGTGTGGTTTTTCTCCACGTAGATACAGTAAGTGTGTTTTCAGATTGGTTGCTGAGACAAAATCCTTCCCACAGTGATCACAGGCATGGGAGCTATGCCTACTTCCTGAGATGGTTTCGTTCCACGGTTCAGGAGGATGCGACATAGAACAATTCTCTCCTGTGTCATTTGTCTTTTGAATTATATGTCCAGTGTTCCACAGTGTTTCCTCACAGTCACCCAGCTGCCCAGGCCCTCTCTTCAGACCATGCAGTGAGGAGTTACTGGGGGAGGCATGACCCAGGGACATCGGGAGGGTGGAGGGGAACTGGTTAAGTTTGTAAAAATGAAAGACAGAATTAATCAAGGTGGAAAATACTTGTATTAATACAAGTGATGTTTAAAGTAACTTCTAAAAACTACCAAAACAAAATTTATGATATCATCCTACTATCAATCACCTCAAACTTAAATCTCAAACAGACCATTTCTAAAATACTAGAAATAATGTAAAACTACTCAGAAGAATAAGCTGGTCAATTAGGGGTCTGTTCACATGAATATTTGTAATTAAAGGTATATGCCAAATTCATTCTGTTACTGGGGCACATCCACACCCAACATAAGAAAGAGCCTTTTTAAACACATTCTAATTATGTAAGTCACTTATATTTTACGTAATTCGATAACCGGAAAAACTTGGACAGTCACTTCAAATCATCAAAGGTGATTTCAAAAGTATTTCCCTAATTCATCATTCTGCATTACCTGGCCTTCTCAAAAAACATTTAAAGGTTGAAGTTTACAAGGAAGACACTTGAATCATCGTATTCAATGCATTTCTAAGAGTTGGAGGAATCAGGAATGATAGTGATCAAGGAAGGACTTTGTTGTGAAAAATAAGCCTTAAAGACCGAGACAATACTCACACCACTCTCCCCCTGTGGTGCGCTGCTCCTCACTGGAGATGGCTCTGCCTCCACCCCTTTCCAAGGCCACATAGCTCCTCCCTCATCGTCACATTTTTCATTCCTGTCTGCAGCACCATCATAATTCAAGGACTCCTCCTTCAGTCCACTGCTGGTCAACCAATTCCTGCCGTAGTCTGAACTATGATCATCACTGCATCGGCTGGGACTCATGGGCACTGTCTCCACACTGTTGCTAGGTAACCCAGCTCTTCTCTCTCCGTTTGGCATTTCATCACAGCTTGCGCCGTAATCATCATGATCAACTTGGCAGGGACTCAGCAATGCACCTCTACTTTCCTGATGAATCCTTCTGGTCTCCTCTATCAGCCGGAATGACCAAGTCATTCCTAGCTTTGCTGATTCCATTGAATCAATGTTGTCCCACGTTTCCTTCGCATTTCCTGAAGGGTCACTCCTCAGATTGGCCTGCCTCTTTACAATGACCTCCTCTCCTGGGTGGGTTTTCCTGATGTGTCTCTTCAAGTTTCCAGAATCACTCCAAGCTTTCCCACAACAAGGACAACTGTACGGTTTCTCCCCAGTATGCGTTCTGAGGTGTCTTTTCAAGCAGCTGGTTTGAACAAATCTCTTCCCACATAGACAGCACATGTGTGGTTTCTCTCCACGTAGATAGAGTAAGTGTGTTTTCAGATTTGTAGAAGAGACAAAATCCTTCCCACAGTGATCACAGACATGGGAGCTAGGCCTACTTCCTGAGATGGTTTTGTTCCACGGTTCAGGAGGATGCGACATAGAACAATTCTCTCCTGTGTCATTTGTCTTTTGAATTATATGTCCAGTGTTCCACAGTGTCTCCTCACAGTCACCCAGCTGCCCAGGCCCTCTCTTCAGACCGTGCAGTGAGGAGTTACTGGGGGAGGCATGACCAAAGGACATCGGGAGGGTGGAGGGAGACTGGCAAAGGTTGTCCTGGAAATCAAGACAGAGTGAATCACTCAAATCTGTACTGAAATGTTTAAGTACCCAGAGAAAATCTAGCTTTTAAAAGTAAATTTTCTATTGATTCATATCTACATAACGCTCCTGACTCATCCAGTTCTCTTATTTGTAGCCAAATACTTTGAGATAAATTCCAGAAAAAAAAACAACAGCTGGTTTTTCTTTCAATGCCTACGACAAAAATACCGTCTTGTAATAAGGTCAAAAAGATCCCAAAAGGGAGAACTGATATTGACACTTTGCCAGGTAGTCTATTTCCTACAGATACTTATCACCCCAGACAATATTGTTCTTTACGTAAGACACATCTGCCCGATGGTGGACTTGCTAATGCAAGACCTGCTCAGAGTTCAGTTCTTCAAGGGATAACTTGGTTCATGAGAAACTTTGGATTTAGGCAAAATATTAAACAAAGACCACCCTTTATTTCCTCAGGACCCTACGATCTCTTTTTATCCCTCTCACAACCAAGAACCTGTTCCAGGGCCAGTTTGGCAGACACAGACCAGGCCTCGTCATGGACTAAAAGTGCAAAATGCACATACCCGTTTTACTTACTCAAACATGTTGAGGGCAGAAAGAAATGTGATTGGAACAGGCGATCACCCAATCGAAATGGAGTGGAGGCGGTGCTCATAAACACTTCAAATTACGTCAAGGAGCGCAGAACTCTGCTAACATCTGCGAATGAGTGAATAATAATGAATATTTCTTGATTATGTGCTAAATGTGATGTAATGTAACGTAGCTAACTTTCAGTGGTGACGTTTTGGTCTAGATAACATTCACTTGCTCTTTCGATCCAGTTTGAAATGTTAATGAGCACCGCCTCCTCTTCATTTTGATTGGGTGTTCGCCTGAACCAATCATATTTCTTCTGCCCACAGAACATCTTTGAGTAATTATAACTGGTATGTGCAAAAAGAATCAAGGTCAATGTAAATTCCTGCTCACGAAGTCCCCCCCCCCTCAATGATGCTCATAAAAAGACAACCCAGAGTCAAGCACGGACTATCTACCTTGAATAGGATTCCCTTCATGGCCTATTGGCTTCCTCCCCTTCGTTTATAAATTTGGTGACTAGCTATTAAGAATTTCCTATAAGCCTTAATTATCCAGCCTTCTTCTCAAAAAAACATTGGAGGTCAAAGTACAAGCGGAAGAACCTTCGATGCTTTTATACAAGGACGGTGAAGAGTGAAAAATAAGTGTGATCAAAGAAACACTCTTGAAAACACGACTAAAAGACTGGAACAAAAAACACATTTGGTTGTTACTTGGCATATGCCCTGTCCGTGGCTGTTTCCGTGTTTAATAAAACATTTGAAACAAGACTTAAAGCCTCAGACAATACTCACACCACTCTCCGTCTGCTCTGAGGGGTCCCGTACTGGAGATGACTCCGTCTCCCACCCGTTCCGAGGCCACCTGTCTCTTCTCTCATCGTCACATTTTTCATGACAGTATGCAATATCAACATAATCGTTTTGGCCAGGACTCAAGGGCTCCTCCTTCAGTCTGTTGCCAATCAACTGATCACTGTCCTTCGCATCGCTGTCTGCACTGGGATCATCATCGCATTGGCTGGATATCAAAGGCACGGCCCCCTGTCGGTTGCTAGGTAACCCAGCTATTCCCTCTCCGTTTTGTTTCTTATTGCCGCCTCTAATGTCATCATCATCATCAGCTTGGCTGTGACTCGTCAGTGTACCACCACCTTCCTGATGAATCCTTCTGGTGTCCTCTTTCAGTCTGAGTAACCAAGACATCCCCTGTTCCCCTGATTCCACTGAATATGTGTTGTCCTGCATTTCCTTCCCATCTCCAGAAGGGTCACTCCTCTGATAGGCCTGCCTATTTACAATGACCTCCTCTCCTGGGTGAGTTTTCCTGATGTGTCTCTTCAAGTTTCCAGAATCACTCCAAGCTTTCCCACAACGAGGGCAAGCATACGGTTTCTCCCCAGTGTGAGTTCTCAGGTGTCTTTTCAGGCAGCTGGTCTGAACAAATCTCTTCCCACATAGACAGCACATGTGTGGTTTCTCTCCACGTAGATACAGTAAGTGTGTTTTCAGATTTGTAGCAGAGACAAAATCCTTCCCACAGTGATCACAGACATGGGAGCTAGGCCTACTTCCTGAGATGGTTTCGTTCCACGGTTCAGGAGGATGCAGCAAAGAACAATTCTCTCCTGTGTCAGTTGTCTTTTGAATTATATGTCCAGTGTTCCACAGTGTTTCCTCACAGTCACCCAGCTGCACTGACACCATCTTCAGACCGTGCAGTGAGGAGCTACACGGGGAGGCATGACCCAGGGACATCGGGAGGGTGGAGGGAGACTCGCTAAGCTTGTCCTGGAAATAAAAGACAATTAGTCGAGGGTGAAAATGTACAGTCATGAGGTCAACAACTGTTCCCTAAAGGACTAAATAAAATAAGACACACAATGCTTTACGTCATATCCTCGAGCCCACATCTAAACACGCCACACACGTCTTTTACAGACAATCAGGGCTCGAGGCCTTCAGAAGCCACACCTTCCAGGTGATGTAATCCCAGCTCAACCCTCATTCTCTCATTCAGGACTGCTCTTCATCTCACACATACTGCAGAGAGCCCATCAGCTTGTAGTGCCTCATCGTTTCCTTCAGGGAATTTTTTTTGTTGTAACCGCGCATTCCCTTTCAGTTGATAATTCAGTATGACACGCTATGGGCACGCTAAGCAATCACGGTCCCAGCCCGTCCACTGATGGAACCCAAAGCAGCCCCAGGGAAATGACCACCACCATAGACACTGTCAACCCAAATATTGCAAAAAAAGAACTGCGGTCTCCATCATTTGTTGAAAAATCGCGATTACATTGTTTCGCTAATATGTTGCAGCCATGGAAACCAGTATCACCAGAGGTGGATGGGAGGGGCTTTAACGCAAACCTCCAACCTTTGCAGAAACACATTCCACTTCTGGAGAGTGATCAAAGAAGGACTGTTAAGAAACACAGAGCTTAAAGACCGAAACAATACTCACAGCGCTCCCCCTCTGCTGTGCGCTGCTCCTCACTGGAGATGGCTCCGCCTCCACCCCTTTCCAATGCCACCTAGCTCCTCCCTCATCATCACATTTTTCATTCCAGTCTGCAGCACCATCATAATTGGATTGGCCGGGATTCAAGGACTCCTCCTTTAATCTGTTGCTAGTCAGTGAATCCCTGTCCTCCATGTCACAGTCATCAGCTTCATCATCATCATCATGATCATCACATTGGCTGGGACTCATAGGTATGGTCTCCATCCTGTTGCTAGGTAACCAAGTCCCTTCCTCTTCATTTTGTTTTTTATTGCAGTCTCCAATATCATCATCATCAGCAGCAGCAGCAGCAGCTTGGCTGTGATTCATCAATGCACTTTGAGTTTCCTGAGGAATCCTTCTGGTGTCCTCTTTCAGTCGGAATGACCAAGACATCCTCTGTTCCTCTGATTCCACTGAATCAATGTTGTCCCACATTTCGTCCACATTTCCTGAAGGGGCGTTCCTCTGATAGGCCAGCCTCTTCACAACGACTTCTTGTCCTGTATGAGTTTTCTTGATGTGTCTCTTCAAGTTTCCAGAATCACTCCAAGCTTTCCCACAACAGGGGCAAACATATGGTTTCTCCCCAGTGTGAGTTCTCAGGTGTCTTTTCAGACAGCTGGTCTGAACAAATCTCTTTCCACATAGACAGCACATGTGTGGTTTCTCTCCACGTAGATAGAGTAAGTGTGTTTTCAGATTTGTAGAAGAGACAAAATCCTTCCCACAGTGATCACAGACATGGGAGCTAGGCCTACTTCCTGAGATGGTTTTGTTCCACGGTTCAGGAGGATGCAACATAGAACAATTCTCTCCTGTGTCATTTGTCTTTTGAATTATATGTCCAGTGTTCCACAGTGTTTCCTCACAGTCACCCAGCTGCCCAGGCCCTCTCTTCAGACCGTGCAGTGAGGAGTTACTGGGGGAGGCATGACCCAGGGACATCGGGAGGGTGGAGGGAGACTGGCAAAGGTTGTCCTGGAAATCAAGGTTATTAATCAGAGTGGGAATTGCTCTCCTATATGTTAATGAATTTCCCAGTTTTATGATTTATTATTCTTAATATGTTAACACATACTTCATCTATTGTTATATTTAGCCAAATAATAAACTGGGAGAATAACACAAAAAACCCCAATGAAAAACATGTATCTCAAAAAGGCCATATCAAAGAACACCAAAGGAAGATGTCAAACTACTGAGAAGAGTAAACAGGCCAATCAGTGGTCCTGTGAAAAATGAGCTGGCCAATCAGTGGTCTACTCACATTAATATTTTTGATGATTGGTATATGTCGACCATATCCTGCTACTGAGATACACCCACACCCTTCTAAAACAGAAAATCTACTTTTTAACATACTAATACAATTTTGAAATAAAATTGCTCATTTTGTAAGTGGATTAATTATTTTCTAATATATTTCATAGAAATCTGGAAACACTGTGTAAATTACATTTTAAAAGAGGATTTCAAAATGATTTTCTTGAATCTTTATCCTTGATTACAAAGGTGATCGTATTTTTTTTTAATTCTTCACCCTTGATTATCTGATCTTCTAAAAAAAAAAGTAAGTTAAAGTTCAAGGAAAAATTGAATATTCTAAACCAATGCATTTAAAAAAGGAGTTTGGGGAATCAGGAATTACTGTGATCAAGGAAGGACTGTTGAGAAACACAAGACCTAAAGACTGAGAAAGTACTCACACCACACTCCCTCCGCACAGAGGTGTTCCTCACTGGAGATGACTCCGCCTCCACCCCTTCCCTAGGCCACCTAGCTCCTCCCTCATCGTCACATTTTTCATTCCAGTCTGCAGCAGCAACATCATTGGATTGGCCGGGACTCCAAGACTCCACCTTCAGTCCATTACTAGTCAACCAATCCCTGTCCATGACATCACAGTCTACAGTGCCATTAAAATTGGATTTGCCGGGACTCAAAGGCTCCTCTTTAAGTCCCCTGCTAGCCAACCAATCTTTGTCCTTCATGTCACAGCTTACAGCCTCCTTAAGACCTTTTTTAACCTCATCTGTTTGGCTGGGTCTCATGGCTTCATTGCTGCCATCCACCTGTGTGTTTCTTAAATCCTCCAAACAAGACATTCCTTGCTCTTCCAAAGTCACTGAATATGAATATATTGAATCTGCGTTGTCCCGCATTATATTCACGTTTCCTAAAGGGGTGCCCCTTTGATAAGCCTGCCTCTTTACAATGACGTGGTCTCCTGGGTGAGTTTTTCTCATGTGTCTTTTTAAGTTTCCGGAATCACTCCAAGCCTTCCCACAATGAGGGCAAACAAACGGTTTCTCCCCAGTATGAGTTCTCAGGTGTCTTTTCAGACAGCCTGCCATTTTGAATGCCTTTCCGCATTCAGAGCACACATGTGGTTTCTCTCCACTGAGATACGCATGTGGTTCAAGAAACATACCAACTGAGTTGGGAATAGTCACACTGTTCACATTCTGTGCCAGTGACTGCCTCTCTGGAGCGGATTCCTTCAGTCTGTGGCAAGGCAACTTCACTCCTGCTTCATCCCACGTTTTGTCACAGTAAGCAGTATGATCATCTTCATCATCATACCCTTGGATAGGACATCCACCCTTTAGTATCCTTCTCATGTTCTTCATCAGTCGGAGTAACCACGACATCCCATGTTCATCTGACTTCATTGACTCTGTATGGGTCCACATTTCCTCCATGACTTTACGCCGTAATAAACGATGATTCATCCCTTTAACTTCAGGTCCGTCTATTCCACTACATTCACATAAGTAGCGTAAATTGTCCTCTGTTAAGTGCCATAAACTCTTTTCGATTTCATCCATCAGCACTTCTTTGTCTGAACTCATTGTGTCACAGATGACTTAGAACATAAATTGATAACTATTTAAACAATAACAAATTATTTATGAATGGAGACGTCACAACTGCAAAATGTCTCTTTTCTGTGTGGATTCAGTCTTCTCTCCCTCCACACTAGGAGGTTCAGGAAATATTAATTTATGAGTCATCATAGGACACAAATTCCAAGGATCATCTTACTGTGGACTGAGCAGCGGAACAGCTTGCTAGGTGTTTGTCTGTGTAAATAACAGAACATTTTGTAAGCAAATCCTATAGGATTCTTATTTTCTATGAAAGTCCTGTAATGGAATTCTAGTAGAAATCTCACACTATTAATTCGTATAAAAGTCCTAAAATCCCAAAACTAATCTGATAAGGTTGGTTCCTATATAAGAACCAATCCATTTTGAAAATTCCAATAGAAAAAAATAGCTCCAACCGATGACAGAAAATCTAGGGATTGTCAATATAATGAGTGACCGTTAGGAAACACGTAATATAAGAGGGCTTGTATTTCATTAAAGCTGCAAATTGATTCATAATTCTGTTTTCTAGCAAGCTAACATGAACATTAAGTAAAAAATTATAATGATTGAGTTCATTATATCCAGTTACTGCCAATCCGCCGGCAGTCGGTACCTGACAAAAAAAATTAATTTTTTCCTTATATTTTTTTTAACAGAGTTTCGTTTCAGTGGTGAGCAAGCCCTAGATGAGGGCTAGCTAAAACGTTCTGAGCTAGTCTGAAGACCAAGCTCATAGCTAACGGAAATGCAACATTTCCCTATAACAACTAGCCTACTACATCGTTTGAATACATAACCTAGTACCGAATTGTTTACTAACCAGTTAATTTGAAATCCTCCCATTCTTCCCTTCCTGTGTGAATAAGGAAACGAACGAATAATTAATTTAGTCCGTATTGGGGTATTGATCAAATTTCTTCTTCCGGGTTATATGTAAGGCTCGACACAGATTTTGAATGGGTTTAAACGCATAGGCGCAATATCGCGAGATTTACGGGAAATATTGCGAAATCTTGAATTTTGTGTCTGCAACGAGACATTACCCTAAACATTACTACTGATGCACAAAAAATATTTATGACTAGGGAAGACTCAATTCCAGATCGGATTTTAGGGTTTCAAGTCAATGAGAGAGGTGCAGTTTTTACTCTCCCCAAATCTAAACGCAAAAAATATATTCGCGCAAATGTGTTAGGTAACGGAAACAATAATTCCTAAAACCACGCAAAAGTAATTAAATGACAAGATTACATTTCTGTCGTTAAGTATGCATTTGATTTAATTGGCGGCTTACGCACAGTTCCGCGCCTACTAGCACTAATTACCTCCTGCCTATCTTCATCATGCTAACATCTTTGACAGTGGCTAGTTGTTCCCCGGAAGTAGTTTCAGTCAGTCAGTTCAGTTCAATAATTAGATAGCCTAGCTAGCTATTTACCAAAACATTGCAGCTGGACTTTTTTACAAAAATAGAATTAGATACCTTCACTGTACACCCTGCTATAAAGTAGTTATGGAACTGTTTAACCAGACAGGGGCGACACCATGAACGACAAGCAAGTTCAATATGCTTTGATAACCTAGCCTTTTTTTGCGAAATTGCTGTGGTTTCTATTACCAACACATTCAACGCTTGTTACTGCTGGAGAAGAACATTGTGGCGTCGGCTCACAATGTATGAGGTGAGAAGTGACCGAGCTTGCAAAAGTTATCTAATTGTCCTTAAACAGACTTGTGTCTGTCTTTCCCATAATCATAAACAGCAGTAGTTCGATAGAATATAGTGTTAGGCAGCGTTATATACCCAACCAACGTTACTAGTTACTTGTCTCTGTCCTGGCGAACTTTTTTTTCTCCATTTGCTTGTTCTTCACTATATGGTCACTTATACAATGAAATAATATCATTACTTCATCAAGTCAGTAGGTTAAATTAAAACGAAGAAAATAACTGGGGTTATCTCAAACTGTGCTCTCACTTTTGCTCAGAGTTTTGATGAACCCCAGCCGAGCCAGTCAAATATCCTGGGCCCTGACTGTTACCATGGTAACCAGGTCACGAGTGGTCCAGGGATGGTTCCGGGAAACGTCGAGTACTTCAGTGACCTTCCAAAATCGAGAGGTACGTTGATTAAGAAGAGATTTTCGTTCATTTTAGTCGGTGGGGACTTGAAGCTTGGTATCCCTGACTCACCTCATAACTGATTCTGATACTGACACATTATAAACTCATCATCAGGCCACTGATAAACACAAAGTAAACATGAAAAATAAAATCTGTTCTAATTTAATTACAAATACAAATAATTGCATAAATATTCACCCCCTTTAGTCTATTTGGTAAAGGCACATTTGTCTGTAATTACATCCATGAGTCTATTTGGATATGTCTCTACCAGCTTTGCACATTTGGACAATATTTGCCAATTCATCTTTTCAAAATTTCTCAAGCTCCTTTGGTAAACTGCAACTATTTTACCAAAACTTATTTTGGTAAACTTTTCAACTATTTACAAATATTCTCAATTTGACTAATGTCCGGGTTTTGACTGGGCCACTCCAGGACATATTTTAAGCCAGTTCAGTGTGGCTCAGTTTATTTTATAATGGCCTGTCCATGAAACATTCAAAGTTGTGCCATATTCTCTGCATGTCTTAATAATGGACTTCACCATGCTCCAGTGGATACTCATTCTTTGGAAAAGATCTTAAATCCTTCCAATGATAGGTGTTTTTTCAAGAACCTTATTCTGGATATACTTTGAATGTTTCTTCAGCCAATCAATTATTTTCTGTTTTATATTTTTAATTTATTCAGAACAATTTGCAGATTGAATTTTTTTGGTTTGGCATTATGGACTTTTTGCGTTGATTATGTTGTAACATAACAAAATGTGGAAAAGTCAAGGGGTGGTTGAATGCGCTTTAGAGCCACTGATGTGCTAGCTAGGAGAAGAATTACTGTGCACCCCGTGAGGTCCACATGAACACATTGAGTTAGCCTGACTTCCGTCTTCTTAAATCCCTGACAGGAGAGAGTTCCGGCCATCACTCTGACAGCTCTACCTCAGGAGAACCTGGAAAAGAAGAGAACCAAACGACCAAAACCACAAACCGCTGTAGGGAGTGCGGAGAAGAGTTTCCTACCCAGCATTACCTAAGAAAACATCGGCACACGGCACACTCAGGAGAGAAGGCCCGTTCCAGTCCAAAAGCTAGGAGGAGTTACAGATGCCTGGAGTGTGGGAAGGAGTTCCCCTGTCCGTCGAAACTGCGACGGCACCTTTTGACTCATACAGGCGAGAGGCCATGCTTCTGCCCTGACTGTGAAAAGAGTTTCACTCGCGAGGAACATCTGAAAACGCACCAGCGATTTCACTGTTCTAACGGGGACGGCAGCCCCTCCGCAACGGGGGATCCTGAACAAGCTAAGAACTGCTGCCCGGAGTGTGGGAGAGAGTTTTCTAGTGCCTACAAACTACGCAGGCACCTGTTGACGCACACTGGAGAGAAGCCTCACTCCTGCTCCGTGTGTGGGAAGAGTTACACCTATCTGCACACTTTGAAATCACATGAGCTGAAACACATCGGGCAGAAGTCCTACAAATGCAGTGTGTGTGAGAAGAGCTTCAGCCAAAAGGGCAACTTGAACCAACACATGCTTCTGCACACTGGCGAGAAGCCTTTTTCCTGCTCTGTCTGTGGCAAGGGCTTCACCCAGAAAGGTAACCTGACTGCTCACCAGCTCTCGCATACAGGCGAGAAACCTTACTCCTGTCCCATTTGTAAGAAGGGCTTCACTCAGAAAGCGTATCTTAAACAGCACCAGAAACTGCACACCGGAGAAAAACCTTACTCCTGCTCAGAGTGCAACAAGAGGTTTACCTTCTACACGGCTTTGAAGAGACACCAGCAGCAGCACGCAGGAGCCAAACCTGACACTGGGAGCTTAACAGCGGAGTGCCAACAGACACAAGGCAAACGGGCGGAGGGGAGTCCCTCGGCATCTGCAGCAGAGCCTGAACAGCACGGGGACAATCATGCAGCCAAGGAGGCTCGCTGCTGCTCAGAACGTGGGAAGCATGTCAGAACGGCGTCGGCTCTGCAGGCGCACGTGAGCATCCACGCAGCGAAGAAGCTGTATGTCTGCCCAGACTGTGGGAAGACGTTTGTCACGAAGGGAAGTTTGAGCGTGCACCAGCGGTGGGTGGTCCACCGTGAAGGGGAGACCATACCACCGCCACAGACATTGTCTGACAATCTGCAGACCCTCTGTCAAACACTCAGACTTAAAGCCAAAGTTGAAGGGGAGAGGGCTGAAGTTGAAGAGGGGGAGAAAAGGGAAGAGAAGGAGAGTCAGGAGGACAGAGACGTGGAAAAGGAAGAGACGTGTGATGCAGAGGAAGTCGGAGGACTAATTAATTCTGACGGGGAAGAAGTCGACTGGGAATCAGCTCAACTCAGTGAGTAGAGGCAGAGCCCCAGTCAAGGATCAATCACGAATAAAGAAGAATCAATAATGAGTAATAGTTGCTGAGTTTGTCTACTAGGTGCCATGATCTTACTTGTGATACAAATTTATCCCCACAGAAAAAAAGTCTGTTCATCACTCTGGCTGTAAAGGAAGCCCCACTACATCGCAGATCAACAAGGTAGGAGGAAAATAATGACACGTTTGTCCTGCAAGAGAGAACATTTAACATCATTTTCGATGGCAAGTTTTTGAACGGTTGCATTGAAGAGGGTTTACAGTTGTTATGCTTCCCTGTTGTTTTCATGCCAGGATCCCGAAAATCAGTCCCTGGGCTCTCAGCACAGCCAGGAGGAGGACAATCGGATGCCTGGGATGAACAGTCATATTGTAGAGGAGGAGGAGGAGATGGGGGAGGAGGATGATGATTTGGATGAAGAAGAAGAAGAAGAAGAAGAAGAGTGGGAGGAGGAAGAGGAGGATGATGAAGACGAGGAAGAGGAAGGGGTAGAGGAGCAGGAGGATGTCGGTGATCTGATGAATTCAGAAGTAGCAGAAGCTAGTTGGGATACTCCTTATCTTGGTGTGTGTCTGTCTCTGTGTGTTAAAATGTATGCATGCAGCACTGAAACTGGATTTGGATAATAAGGTCTGCTAAAAGACATCTTGTATAAAAAAACAATTTTGTACATTTCTACATTTACAATTAGGCTTAAGTACCTTGCTCAAAGGGAATGTAACTGATTTCTCACCTTGTTGACACAAGAATTCGAACCAGCAACGTTTCAGTTACTGGTCCAGTGCTCTGATCACTAAGTAAGGTGGCTGTAGCCAAGAACAAGGAGAAAAAAGCTGTCATTGAGCAAGACAGTTAACCCTAATTGCTCCTTGGTTACTCTATCAAACGGCTGCTCCTCAGGGAGTGGGGGATATGATTGCTCCTCAGGGAGTGGGGGAAATGATAGCTCCTCAGGGAGTGGGAGATATGACTGCTCCTCAGGGAGTGGGGGATATAACTGCTGCTCAGTGAGTGGAAGATATGACTGCTCCTCAGGGAGTGGGGGAAATGACTGCTCCTCAGGTAGTACCCCCCACATGGCACCCTGCAGAGTACGTAGGGAGACAACGGCTGAGACGGGACTGTTAGAGATGGAAATATTGTCTCTACAGCCAACTGACCCCCCCGCCCTCTCTTTCCCCATAGGAATGAGTCCTAACTCCTGCCAAGGTAGCGAGGGAGCACCCTCTACCTCAACCTCGGCAGCACCGGAACAGTCAAACCCACAGAAGGAACCAGAGGAACAGGGGAGCAAACAGAAGAAGAATCCAGAACAGAAGCAGACAAAGAAAGAAAAGAAACTGAAGGAGAAGAATCCGAAGCCAAAGAAAGCTAAGATGACCCACCGCTGCTTCAAATGTGGAGAGGGCTTCTCCCGTATTTACGACATGCTGCTACACCAGACCATTCACATTGACGGAACGGCCATGTTTAAAACCAAGAAGGTTCACCGCTGCTTAACGTGTGGCTACGAAGCGTCCGATGCACATAAACTAATGATGCATGAGCGTATACACACTGGGGAGAAGCCGTACCAGTGCTCCGTGTGTGGAAAGAGATTCGCTCAGAAAGGAAATCTAAAAATACATCAGAGTGTGCACAAGGGTGAGAACTTGGTCCCAATCAAGGGGCTGTGCTGTCGAAAGATGTTGTTCAGCTTAAACGTTAGTAGAAACAGAATTTTAGATGTTAGCCACTGGTTTTCGTTTAAATAAATGTTTTGGGGTAAAAGACGTTTCAGAGTAGGCAGAAAGTGTCAAGAAAGCGTCTATTACTCTTAAATTAATGCTTGGGAGTAAGAGGTCCCGGTGTTGGCAGAAGATGTCAGTATAGCATGCATTATGCATTGGTCCGTGTCTAGCCAAGCCTTAACAATTACTTATCTCACACTTTGTTTCCTCGCGCAGGTGAAGTCAGAAACCCCAGTTTCTGGCCGGATATTGTAGAGAGGCTTCCTACAATTAGAGTCCCTGACCAGTACCGTGACAACAACACATCTACGCCAATAGGAGTCAACGAACATTACCATGACAATCACACAGCCCAGGAGAACCACAGATGCTTACGCTGTGGTGAGGACTGCCAAACTCTTACTGGACTACAGATGCATATGACAACTCATACAGGTGAGACCCAGTCTTACCAATGCCCTCTCTGCGGAGTGCAGTTCTCCCAGAAGGGTCTTCTGGACGACCACCTGATGATAGCACACTCCCACGAAAAGCCTGAGAAGCCTCACCCCTGCCCTGACTGCGGCAAGAGATTCTCCAGCAAGAGCTACATCAAAATCCACAGGAAGCTCCACACCGGTAAGATTTCGTACCACTGCGCCCAGTGCGATAAGAGCTTCCTTTCAGCAGAGGGGCTCAAGAAGCACGAGAGCGCTCACCGGGGTGAGAGGCCATACCGCTGCCCTGCCTGTGGGAAGTGTTTCAAGCAGCAGTCCCAGTTGACCTGCCACTTCAAGATCCACACAGGAGAGAGGAGTCATCTCTGCTTCCTGTGTGGGAAGAGTTTCGCCAGAGAGTTTGACCTGAGGGTGCACCTGAGAGTCCACTCCGGAGAGAAACCCTACCAGTGCCATGACTGTGGGAAGAGCTACAGGTACCGAGCTGGCATCAGGTCTCACATGCAGCAGATGCACCCTGGAAAGCCCATAGCAGAACCAACCCCACAAATCCCTATTCTCTCAAGCCCTCACCATGACACTGGGGGGAGTAGTCTTTCAGCATCACTTATTAGGAAGGTAAGAGAAGAGATTGAATTTTTTGCAGAAAGCGCATGCCATCGCTATAAACGTTTTTTGCACTCTGATTGTTTTGTTCTTGTTGCAGGATCCTGCTGATCAGTCCAGCCTCAAAGCCAAAGAGACCCAGAGTCTGGACCAAAGCCACGGCCAGAGCCCTGTCCTGATCCCACCACCCAAGGCCGGAGAGGCAGAGGAGGAAGAAGAAGTGCAAGAAGAGGAAAAGGAAGAGGTGAACATTGACAGTTTGGGTAATTCTGAAGAAGATGATGTCAGTTGGAAACCTCCTGGTCGTCTTGGTAAGTGAATCTAGAATTTTACCAGAAAACATTCAGTTGTAGCTTTGTCAACTAATGTGTGTTTTAAAACGGTTCCCTATCACTTACACATAGAAGTCTGGTAAAAGTGGTGCTCTAAAAAAGTTATAGTGGGCTTGGGACCACGACATAGCCTTTTTATGAAACAAATATTTTTAATAAAAATGTTTTACACAATTTCACACAGCAAAGACTTGTGGCAGTGCTTCCTCTACATCAGGAGTTCCTAAAACACTTCAGAAAAAAACAACGAAACAGAGAAACAAAGGAAAAGAATCTAAGCCAAAGCAGTCAAAAGCCAAGAGGTTTAACAACCGCTGCTGCTTCAAATGTGGAGAGGGATTTCCCCGGGAATACGAGCTGCTGTTACACCTGCAGACACACCTAGATTACAGCTGCTACGTGTGCGGAACGCCTTTCAACAGCAAGGACCTACTCCAGACGCACTTAAAGGAGCACACAGGTAAGGACCAGTCCATCTATATAGCATTACCACAATGTGCTTTACACAACCCCTCGCCAGCGTAATGACCTTGAAATCCTGATAATGAAATTACAAATGAGTAAACACCGTAAACCCCTTTGGCAGTAGGTGTGAGTTCACCATTAAGTAGGGCACCATGCGAATGCTGTCTGTGTGGCCAAACTGGTCTCTTTCAGACGGGAGTCTGGGTGTTTTCTCCGAAGAAGCGGGAGGTCTAGCCACTGGACAGCACAGAGGGAGAGGCAAGAGGACTCACCGCTGCCAGACTTGTGGAAAGGAACTTTGCGACGCATCCAAACTGAAGCTGCACATGAGAATACACACCGGAGAGAAACCGTACTGTTGCTCCTTGTGCGGGAAGGGATTCACTCAGCCGGGGAATCTGAAAACGCACATGAAAACACACAGAGGTGAGAGAGTGTGGAGAGTCATTTTAGAGACAAGATTCAATCTGATCACGTTTTTTTAGGCTTTGCAGCTTCCTTGCAAGAATTTCTGATCCGACTTGTACAGCACTTAGCGTGAATGTGATCTCCATGAATGCAGGAATACTGTCTTCATATGCCAATTAGCCAGTAGAACGAGATCAGAATTTAACCCAGTTAATGTGGCAGTAATTGGGAATTGGACATCACAAAATTGGGAGGGAGAATATTTTGGGTAAAGTCAACACAGAAACAATGATCTGATGACTACAAAGGGCATTCCTCTCTAACTTTGTTTATTCTCTCAGCAGACGGGAACCTCAGTTTGTTGTCCACTAGTCTGGCAGCTCCTTCTACATCACAAGGTCCTGAACACCAGCAGGAGAATCAGAACCACGTCATCACCCCAGCTCAGGAGAACTACAACTGTCTTGTTTGTGGGAAGAAATGCCCGGATTTACCGTCTCTCCAAAAACACATGAACTTTCACAATGCTGGAGAGAAGACTTCTTTCTTCTGCTCTCTTTGTGGTGAGGGGTTTTCTGAGAAGGCTCAGTTAGAAGAGCACCAGTCCACTCACAATGTAAAGAAACCATTTCCCTGCCCCGACTGTGGTAAGAGGTTCCGCAGTAACTACTATGTTAAGATCCACATGCGAATGCACACTGGAGAGAGGCCCTATCAATGCTCTGAGTGTGGGAAGGGCTTCATCACAGAAGAAGGGCTCAAGAAGCATGAGAGTGCTCACAGGGGAGAGAGACCCCACCTCTGCCCTGAGTGCGGAAAGAGATTCAAGCAACAATCCCAACTGACATGCCATTTCCGGACGCACACTGGACAGAAGAGCCATCTCTGCCCTGTTTGTGGGAAGAGCTACTTCAGAGAGTTTGACCTCAAGGTTCATCTGAGAGTTCACACGGGGGAGAAACCTCATCAGTGTGAGGAGTGCGGGAAGAGCTTCTACTATCTCCAGGGGCTCAGGCAGCACCAGCGTACCCACGGTCCCAAGCCCATCGGACCGACACGCCAGCTAGGCAGACCCAAGCAGTCATCCAGCACAGCCAGACCAAATCAGTTGCCCAAGACCGGAAGGTCCAGGCCAGCACCTAGAGGAGATAGATTCATGCCTCTGGTCAGAGTGGAGGGACCTATGCAACTAGGGTTACCTAGAGTTGAAAGTGATCTAGAGGGGCCTCAGTGGCCGTACTGGCATGGTTAAAGGGACCGGTCAACACGGGACTTTCAATGCCAGTATTGTTTTGATTCTGGTTCAGATGTTTTGCATAAAAACATATGCACTTACTACTGAGAGTCGCTCTGACTGAGAGCGTTGACTACATTTTACATGTACTCTGAGACGTTTGGTGCATAGGACTCATCTATAGTATCTATATCTATGGCTTAATCTATATCCAGGAAAACAGCTGTTGCGACCTTCTTCCTCCCCTGTGAAGAGGCACAACGAGTAGTGGAGATTTAACTGTTGGTGCTCGAGAATTTCATTTGTAGAGGGTCCACGTTAATATTCAGTACTTTCAAGCTATTTTATTTGTGTAGAGGGCCAAAATCAAAGGTTAGGAGTCTGTAGCTAGAAGTACATTAGTCCTTCATGTTCATTTCCTGGGAGAGTGTTAATAACTAAAACAAGTATTTAATACTAATGTTTTACTATTTAAAAAAAACGTTCCTCAATGCTGTATGTTGTTTTTACGTCCATATGATGAGTTGAAATGATTGTTTTACAAAAATAATCTGTTTTAATTATATGTAATATTAACATTTATCATTCAATTGTCTCACTCAAAAGCACTTAATTTTCTCTGTTAGAGTTGAAGTTCTCACGGTGCTAAGAAACTCACTGTGACTTGGAGCCTGTGTGAAATGTTTACATCACCCAATAAAAGATGTATGTATTCACTATAGCTATGTCATGATTTAAATAATTTCACAAACATCTCTTTATAATCTTTAAAATGGCCAAGCTAAATTGTGTTAAGTACCTTTACACACTGGAGAGAAACAGAACACTTGCTCTGTGTGGGGGAAGAGTTTCAGTGAAAAGGCATATCTGAAGACCACTAGTCAGTGCACACCGGAGAGAAACAGCACATTTGCCCTGACTGTGTCAAGAGGTTTGGATGTGCTTCATCCCTGCTTACTTAATGGAACACTACCAGATACACATTGGAGAGAAACCTTACTCTTGCTCTGTATGGGAGATGAGTTTTGCAAGATCAGTAGACCTTAAAATACACCATAGAAATCACACAGGGAAAAAAAACTCACATCTCTGTTAAATGTGGCCAGAGCTTCATTATTTCAAAAAAAAAACTTTGGTATCACCAGAAAAGTCACTCATTGGATGAGTTTCAGGAGCCTTTTACACTTAAAATAGTGAAGAATGGAGAATGTGATTCAAAATAGGCATTCTGATTAGTTTAAAGGTTGTTCTGAATTGCCTCTAAATGTGATTTAATTGTTTGGTTTTCTCTAAGTTCATGTCCGCAGTAGTATACTGTTGAGAACACAGAACAATGAGGTTTGATTGAATGTAATTTGGGTCTGGAATCGATTTTACTCATTTTTGCTTTTCCCTGCTCAACAGTGACTAAATTGTGGTCAGTTTTCAATATAGGCATACGTAAATAAAAAATCTTGACTCTACAGTTTTGTAATCTTCGTATTTCAAATATATTTCCTGAATACAAGCAGACAAGAGCATACAGCCTTGCGTAGTTCTAACTTCACATTGTTACTGTTTTACCTAATATAACCCCCATCAGTTCCCAAAATATTGTCTTCCGCTCAAAGTACATTCAAGGAAAACAAGTCTTCACACAAACGCAAACATGAAAATAGGATAGATGTGCTATGGTGTCGCGCAACCGTAGTTCTAGTCAGAGTTCACAGACCTAACTGCGCTGTGTGTTTCTGTTCTGCTCCTAATGGAAAGACCAGAAGAGACACAACTTCACCTTGGAGTAATCTTTGGCAGCGCCCATATAAGATAGTTTGACGCCTGGCGCCTTGTGCTGTGGCCACAATCACGTCATAGGAACGGCCAGCTGACCATGGTCTTCAACGAACAACCGTAGAAGCCTGCATCTTACAAGAGTGTACAAGAGGCTTTGGGAAAGGCACGTGATCAAACGAGACTTCGGACGTCATCAATCACGTGGTATTGTTATACCGATGCAAGCCTGACCTCGCTTGTGTCAAACTGGGCTGCAATTTCAAAGCAAAGCCTCAGGGTCGTGCGTCCCACCGATGTCATTCAGTATCAGTTTAATTTAGGTTTCGATCGCCAAAAGTGGAGTAAACATGGAGCCATTTATATTACAAGTCGTGTCTCCAGAATAGCATGTCGCTTTCTTTAACGGTCTAGGAAAGTCAACAGCTAGGTATGAGTTGTCAAATAGTTTAATGGAAAGTAACATTTTGCTAGCCACAGCAGCTAGCTAACGTAGCCTCGTGGTGGACATTTAGTGGGAGGACCACGGTTATTTTATACTATGCTATAATCCAGTGAGCGACGTCGTTCATAGCAAGCAGTTTCCGAAGAATTCACGATGGATCAGGTGAGAATTGCTCTACCCAATAACTAATACTGAACCAGTCTAGCTGGCAGTGTCATGCAGTTCATATACGCGCGTTGTTGTAATAATTAGAATTCGTTTCACATTCAATCTTTCACATTCATTCTTTGTTTCCTTGGAATACCTTATAAAACGCGTCAAAAATGTGTCTGTTCTAAGCATAATTATAGGCCATTATGCTCTGTTATGTTTACAAAACAAATGTCTTGATGTTTGCTGTTTTTACCTTAATTGGGTTGTTACTATACTGTTAGATATGGAGACAAAAATAGTAATTGTTTGACTGCAATAATTATCTGTAACAAGCGCCAAGATTGTTTGTGAAAAAAAAGTATATTTGGTGACCTAGAATGGAAAAGTTTGGGATCTGAATTATCAAAAAGGGAATAATTTGCGCAAAAACACAGGACAATTCTAAATAATAAACTTGTGTTTTTATTTAATTTTGCCCAGGGGAGAGTCCTGACTTCACCTGTAGTAGTGTGGCATCAACAGAACCTGAACACCAGGTGAATCTAGCCGCTAAAAAGACTTGGTCCTGCCCAGAATGTGGAATACAGATCTCTCACTCATGTAATGTCAACAGACACCTGAGACACACACAACCTGCTAAGGAGTCCTCCGTCTGCTCAGTGTGTGGAAAATACTTTGCTTATCCTTCCAAACTAAAGAGGCACCTCAGAACACACACAGGAGAGAAGCCTTACCAGTGCTCTGAGTGTGGGAAGCGATTTGCACTGAAGCCCCATCTAGAAAGATCCATCCTAGGGAGAAGCAAACAGACAAGCCAAAGAAGCATCCGTGTTCAGTGTGCGGAAAGGAAAGTTTCACTGCACATGATCTTAAGATGCACATGAGAAAGCACACAGGGGAGAGACCTCACCAGTGTTCATACTCTGACATAAGCTTTGGGTGTAAGGGAACTCTATCAAGACATGTTCGAGGCCATACAGGAGTGCCTGCACCAAAACCTTACCATTGCACTCATTGTGGGAAAAGATACAAGTCACCATCGAGGCTCAGATAACACCAAACGGTGCACACTGGGGTTAAACCTTGCGGGAAGGGTTTTGCTTTGATCAAAGACCTTCAGAAACACCAATGCAGCCCTGCCAGTAACCATAACAACCAGGAAACACTGGATAGTCCGGAAAGGCTTTCCATAAGTGGTCAAATTCTCAGATTAAATGTGAAGTTTGAAGATAAGGAAGAGAAGCCAACATTTAACATTAAAGAGGAAGAGAAGGAAATTGGTGTTTCCATCGGTGCTGATAGAGTGAAACGTTACCAGTGCATCACCTGTAAAAGATGTTTTGTTTATCCTACCTCTCTAGCAAGACACAATAAATGCCATTTTAGTATATCACTGCACCCCTGCTCTGAATGTAAGAAGGTATTCACTGAGCCAGGGAACTTGAAGACAAACATGCAACAGCACACTGGAGAGAAACCATACCACTGCTTACCACGCAAGCAGAGTCTCTGAGCTTCGGTGCTCCTTAGGAAACGGCAGTTTGCTTCAGGATGAAACCTTACCACTGTTCTCTCTGTGGGAAGAGATTCTTCACATCAGCAAACCAATCCAGACACAAATGTCATGCTCATGCCAGAGAAGGATCTCTGGTTAGCTTGAACCAAGCTGCTGAGAAGTTGGAGGCAGAGTCTGGTCTTAGTCTAGTACTGGATGTCAAAGTAAAAGAAAATAATCCTGCTCTTGGTGAGTGTTAAGTCGCAATTCATAACAAAATTGTCTTTTTCTCACTTTGATGCCAAACTTGACTTGCAGTCATTCATTCTCAACTATTTTCACTGCCATTGCTGAACACTTGGTTTAGAATTATTTTACCTGACTTCGGATAGACGTAATAATAAAATGCATCCTATGCTGGGTATACTTGCAATGGCTGCTGGTTCACCCTTTATCACTGGTTTTGTTAGACCCGTTCAATATAAAAATCAGTTCTCTGTGTCTTAGTCTAAACCATGTTTTTCTATCCTCACAGAAAAAATACTTTGACCTAGTGGAGAGTCCCTCTATATCAGTAGAACCCAATGAACACCAGCGGAATAATAAGCTAACATCTCCCACTGCTGCTCAGTGTGCAGAAGAGATTGCCGTAAACTGTCAGCACTGGAAAGACACATGAGAACACACAGGAGAGAAGCCTTACTCCTGTTCTTTCTGCAAGAAGCAGTTTCGTCAAAAAATACATCTCAGAGAACACCAGAAAGTACACAATGGAGAGAAACCTTATTCCTGCACTGAGTGTGGAAAGAGGTTTGGTTTTGCTTCAGCCTTGAAAAGACACCAGAAGGTACACACAGGAGAGAAACCTCACTTCTGTTCTGTGTGTGGGAATAGTTTTATTCAATCATCCACCTTAAAATATCACATCTGTAGGCACTCTGGAAAGAAACCCTTTGCCTGTTCTGTGTGTGAGAAGAGTTTCATTAAATCATCCAACTTGAAGCATCACTTCCATATGCACTCAGCAGAAACAATCCATTCCTGCTCGGTATATGGCAAGTGTTTTTGTAGTCTAAGATCCTTTAAGGTACACTGCCTGACACATGCAGGAGAGAGACCTTACAGTTGTACTGAATGTGGGCGGCGCTACACACGTCTTCAAAGTCTGCATAAACATCTAAAGACTTGTAGAGCATCTGTTGAGTCTGAGGAACTCTGTCAAAAAGATGACATAAATGTAATGGTTAAAGAAATAAAGGCAGAAAAGGATGACTATGGTGGTCTGATCAATCCTGGAGAAGTTGTTCAGTTGGTTTATGGTTTTGGTAAATGGAGATAGAATGTAAGGTTGCCACAGTAACAGCATTTCTGTGATGCTTGATTGTCCAAGGCAGGAACAAAAGTACACATTTGTGTGAAAGTCTGTGGTTCTTCAAAACCACACTTTGTGATATAACCTATAACTTGGAAAATAAAAATGTGATAGAAGGGAAACATTAGGTGGTTTGTTTCAAACCATGACCCAGTTTTGTTTGCTTAGTTTTTTAGTCTGCTTTCCTTTTGTGATAATGGTGTCATTAACATATTTGGTGCCAAAGGCTTGACTCGACAATGTGTTGTTTTGTTCGTCTGCTCACTTTTTCCATTTGTCTTGTTTTATTCACACAGTCGAGAACCCAGATCGGACTTGAGACATGGAGGATTTTCTGGCTGCTTCAAAGGCACTCTGAACAACACCAGGAGAATCAGGACAGAACAATTAATGCCTCTAGCCATTGGAGATACCCATGTCACTAATCCTATTTAGAATTGAGTGTGCAGAGAACTGATTTTTTATGATTGAGTTGCCATGTATTACTTTGATTATCTTTGTCATGAATTGTGTATTAATTGCATTATGAACACCAAAGACCTCTGTAAGAATGGCATTATGTTTATTGATTAGAAGCCTCTAAATACTATCCAAAATCCAGAGAAATAAATGGACTGTTAGACTAGGCCAAAATTGCCTTAGACTGCAGACCAGATGGGGAAAATACCTTTTTCAGCAGGCATTCTTCGCATGATGTGATGGTGGCTCAGGCGTTAAACTGTCTTAACTATGGATGCAGCCACAGATAACTCCAAGGTGAAGTTGCGTGTGCCTCTCTGGTCCTCATCATTTGGAGCAGGACAGAAACAGCGCAGTCAGGGGGTCCGTTAACTCTTACCCAAAACTATGGTTGTCATGACAGCGTAGCGTTTTATCCTATGTTCATGTTTGTGGGACAAAATGTTTCTGGTGAATGTACTTATGGAATAAGACAATATTTTGGAAACTGATGGGGGATTATATAATGTAAAAAAAGCAGTAACGTGAAGTTAGAAACACACGCGGCCGTCTGCTTTTGTCCCCATGAATACATTTAAATGAATACATTTAAATAACTGCTACCATTTTTTTTTGTTAATTCTTTGAAGTGAACTGTTAGGCAAGCCAGTACAGGGTTACCTTGGTAAGCCGGCCTTGTTCCGGAGAAGACGGGCGCCAGGCGTTAAACGATCTTATCTACAGTGGATATAAAAAGTCTACACACCCCTGTTATAATGCCAGGTTTTTGTGATGTAAAAGAATGAGACAAAGATAAATCATGTCAGAACTTTTTTCACTTTTAATGTGACCTATAATGTGAACAATTCAATTGAAAAACAAACTGAAATCTTCGAGGGGGAAAAATGAAAAATAAAAACCTTACAATAACCTGGTTGCATAAGTGTGCACACCCACTTATAACTGGGGCTGTGGCTGTGTTCAGAATTAACAAATCACATTCACACTCATGTTAAATAGAAGTCATTACACACCTGCCATCATTTAAAGTGACTCTGAGTAATCACAAATAAAGTTCACCTGTTCTAGTAGGATTTTCCTGACATTTTCTTAGTTGCATCTCAGTGCAAAAGCCATGGTCCGCAGAGAGCTTCCAAAGCATCAGAGGGATCTCATTGTTGAAAGATATCAGTCAGGATAAGAGTACAAAAGTATTTCCAAAGCATTAGATATACCATGGAACACAGTGAAGACAGTCATCATCAAGTGGAGAAAATATGGCACAACAGAGACATTACCAAGAACTGGACATCCCTCCAAAATTGATGAAAAGACGAGAAGAAAACTGGTCAGGGAGGCTTCCAAGAGGCCTACAGCAACATTAAAGGAACTGCAGGAAGTACTGGCTGTGTGCTACATGTGACAACAATCTCCCGTATTCTTCATATGAATGGGATAATTGGTAGGGTGGCAAGACAGAAACCTTTTCTTACAAAGAAAAACATCCAAGCCCGGCTGAAGTTTGCAAAAACAAACATCAAGTCCCCCAAAAGCATGTGGGAAAATGTGTTATGATCTGATGAAACCAAGGTTGAACTTTTTGGCCATAATTCCAAAAGGTATGTTTGGCGCAAAAACAACACTGCACATCACCCAAAGAACACCATACCCACAGTGAAGCATGTTGGTGGCAGCATCATGCTTTGGGGCTGTTTTTCTTCAGCTGGAACCAGGGCCTTAGTCAGGGTGGAGGGAATTATGAACAGTTCCAAATACCAGGCAATTTTGGCACAAAACCTTCAGGCGTCCGTTAGAAAGATGAAGAGGAAGTTCACCTTTCAGCACGACAACGACCCAAAGCACACATCCAAATCCACAAAATCATGGCTTCACCAGAAGAAGATTACATTTTGGAATAGCCCAGACCTGAATCCAATTGAACATCTGTGGGGTGATCTGAAGAGGGCTGTGCACAGGAGATCCTGTGCAATCTGACAGATTTGGAGCGCTTTTGCAAAGAAGTGTGGGCAAATATTGCCACGTCAAGATGTGCCATGCTAATAGACTCCTACCCAAAAAGACTGAGTGCTGTAATAAAATCAAAAGGTGCTTCCACATAGTATTAGTTTAAGGTGTGCACACTTATGCAACCAGGTTGTTGTGGGTTTTTTATTTTTCCCCCTCGAAGATTTCAGTTTGTTTTTCAATTGAATTGTTCACGTTATAGGTCACATTAAAGGTGGAAAAAATTCTGACATGACTTATCTTTGTCTCATTCTTTTACATCACAAGAACCTGACATTTTAACAGGGGTGTGTAGACTTTTTTTTTTATAGCCACTGTATATCCGCCGCTACAAATAACCCCAAGGTGAAATTGCTTGTGTCTCCGGTTGTTCCATTGGGAGCGGAAGAGAAACCCGTATAATAGCACAGTCCGGAGGTCCGTTAACTCTGACCTCGAGCGATGGTTGCCATGACAGCGTAGAATTGTTTGTGTGTGTGTGTGTGTGTGTGTGTGCGCGCGCTGATAGTTACCTGCTGATAGATGGGTTTGAATCTATGTGCAATGTTAATGTTTGCAATGTTGACGTGACATACTAAAGTGCAAACGCGCAAATACCATACTCTTACTGAGTTTCAGGAATGCCCCTCGAGACGTTCTGTTTTAAAGACAGAGAAGGGCTGTGTAACTACATTTGGAAAACATGTTACAATGCAGCAATTGTAGCGTCTATTAATGACCTCGCGCTGAACGTTCGTTCAGATATTGTTGTCTGCACTGCGCTGAATACGAAAGGTAATGTCCAATAGAACCTCCCGGCCTGGTGGTGGCGCAAATGCGGACAGACGGAGGTAGCTAACCCGGACTGGGCCCAGAATAAAATGCTAACGCTGGTTCCTAGCTAGCCCCGGCTTGTCCTCGATTTATTTTTTCTAGTGTGTGACACGTGTCCGAAATAATTGAATAGGGTTTGAGTTATACTTCCATATTGCCAAACCCGGACTGTACACGTGAAGGCAAAAATGTTTCAAACACTTTTATATTTTGATTTGGGGTGTTAAGAAAGCTGGTCGGCTTGCTATAGCTGCCTTTAGCCTAGCAAGTGAACTCTGTTTTGGATAATTAAATTACAGTTGGTCTAAAAGGTTAAGTGTTTGCGAAAAGGTATTTTGGCATGCTACCAGTAGTAACGTGTTTAGGGGGTCCGAACTTACGAGCAGTTTGGCTTCAAAAGTAGTTAGCATGGCTGCCACTGATTAGCCATCATGGCCTCGTGGTAAACAAAGTGACAGAATGTTTCTACTCAGTGCACCAAATAATCTTAACGAGGAAACGTTTTCTGAATAATTCACGATGGAAGAGGTGAGAAGCCCGTGTTAACTTGTGCTAAAACGTGTTGATGTTAGTTCTAACATACATGATACACCAGGGTTGTATATTATCGGTGGCAGTGTTGGAAAATGTTATTAGAGGAGAATAACGGCACATTTAAAAAATGTTTCAATTCAGAGAACTCTGCCTAGCAACTAGGCTTGCAATGCCTTCGGAAAGTATTCGGACCCCAGCACTTTCTGTAATGACAGCTTCGAATCTGATTGGGTCTACCAGCTTTGTACACCTAGATTTAGACATTTTCTCCCATTCTTGATCCTCAAGTAATTCAGGTTGAATGAGGAGCGTTAGTGAACTGGAACTCTCCAGGTCTCACCACACCATAATCTAAAAGCCAAATGAGGGAATATATTTAGGTAGAATGGTGTTCCATCCCTGCTGTAGAGTTCCAGAGACTCGTAGAATCTACACCAGGGCGCATGGAAGCTGTTCTGGCAGCTTGTGGTGGCCTAAAACCTGTTTTTTTCCTTTAATTTTGTCACCCGTCTGTAGTTGGGAACAAGCCATTGATTTAAAATTGTTACAGTTTTTGAACTCATTGTTTCTTTTAGGATTCTGCTGACTTATCCAACCTTGGCAACTGTAGTGAAATTCCCAAATTTAACATTGTGGTTAAAGAGGAGCCTGAAGATGTAGGCTGGGATATTGATGCTACTGGTATGTAATGGCATGATTAAAAGGGAGTTCTGCATTTCAAACATTACTCCCACCACTGTTTTTAGTAAAACTAAGGGATATGGTTGGATAAATGTATAGATGAGGTATAGATGCCATGATATACCATTATGGACATTCACCTATATTTAAGACATTTGTCCAGATCCCTTTAAAATATAGCGCCTTTTAATTTGCATTATTATTATTACTTTTGATAAATACTCGTATAACTCGACAAAGAGCATGTACCTGAGCATAGATACAATTATAACTCTGAGGAATTGAATACTATTCTAAAACATTGAAAATGTACCAACCTTAAATAGCAGGAAAGAAATTACAGGAGTAGTATTTTTCTTTGAACCATGTTCTGTTTTAACAGGAGAAAGTCCTGACTCCAGCTCTAGTCAAGAGGCATTCACAGAATCTGAACACCAAGAGAATCAAACAAATAATAAGTCTTGGTCTTTCCCAGAATGTGGAATACAGATCTCGCACCCATCTAATGGCAGTACAACAAAAACACAATCTGCAAAGGCATCATCCATGTGCTCAGTGTGTGGAAAAGAATTTGCCTGCTCATCCAAACTGAAGAGACACCTCAAAACTCACACATTAGAGAAGCCTTACCAGTGCTCCATTTGCAATAAGAAATTTAGTGAAAAGAAAAACCTGCAAAGACACCAGAAAGAACACACAGGAGAAAAGCCGTTCAGTTGCTCTGTGTGTGGGAGGAATTTTACAGAAGCAGCAACTTTGAATAGTCACCTTCGGATACACACTGGAGAGAAGCCTCACTCCTGCTCTACATGTGGGAAGCAATTCCGTCTAATTGGAGACAGGAACAGACACCAGAAAGGACACACTGGAGTGAAACCGTTCAGTTGCTCTGTGTGTACAAAGAGTTTTACCCAGGCAAGAACCTTAATGAGACACCAGCGAATTCACACAGGAGAGAAACGTCACTCCTGCTCTACGTGTGGGATGCTATTCCGCGAGAAAGGAGACCTGAACAGACACCATAAAGTCCACTCTGGAAAGAAGCTGTTTAGTTGCTTCATGTGTGTGAAGAGTTTTTCTTCTTCAGTATCTCTTATTGAACATCAGAGAACGCACAAAGGAGACAGTGAATCTGTGAAACTGGCATCACAACATCAGGTGTCTCTAGCTGAAGAGGAGTCTGGTCTTAGTCTAGTGCCGGATGTCACAGTAAAGGAAGAGGAGGACGATCCTGCTTTTGGTGAGTTATTAGGTTTTTTACTACAATGGCTTTGATTTGTATGATTTTTAAAAAAAAAGTTATGTCTATACTTCTGTAAACATGGGCTATTTGGGTTATTTCATCTCTTTTCCACAGCAGAGAGACTGGACAACTGCTCTAATGATAAGATGAGTTCCTGTACATCAGGAGAACCTAAACAGCATAAGAGGAACCACACAGCAGAGTATCCTTACCTCTGCACTATGTGTGGAACTCAATTTAGTGTGAAAGGTGACCTGATCAAACACAAGAAAATACACACTGGAGAAAAACCATTCCCCTGCCCAGACTGTGGAAAATGTTTTGCTGTTGCATCAGCCTTGAGAAGACACTTAATGACACACACTGTGACACACACAGGAAAGAAATCTTACTCCTGCTCTATGTGTAAGAAGAGTTTTACCACACCAAGAAATGTCAGTAATCACAAGCAAACACACACAGGACGAAAGCCTTACTCCTGTTCACTGTGTGGAATGACTTTCTTAAAATATATGTCATATTGGAGGCACAAGCGATTTCACACAAAACTAAACTTCAGAGAACATGAACAATCACCCACAAGACGAAAGCCTTACTCCTTCTCTCTGTGTGGAATGACTTTCTCAAAATATATGGTATATTGGAGACACAAATGGTTACGTGTAGAAGAGAACCCTCACTCCTCTTCTGTGTGTGGGAAGCAGTTCCTTGAAATGGATGCCATGAAGAAACACCAGAATGTCCACAGAGGAGAGAACTCTTACTCCTGCCCCATCTGTGGAAAATGTTTTGCTTTTGCTGGAATTATGAGGGAACACCTGCTAACACACTCTGACGAGAAACCTTCCTCATGCTCCATTTGTGGGAGGAGTTTTGCAACACTATCATATCTTACAAAGCACCAAAACATGCACTCAAAGAAATGTTATGTCTGCTCTGTGTGTGGAAAGCAATTTCGTAAGAACAGGAACCTGAAAGCTCACCAGAAGCTGCACACTGAAGATAAACTCCACCAATGCTCTGTTTGTGGAAAGAGTTTTGCCAAAGCACAAACCTTGAGTAGTCACGTTCGAACACACACAGTTAAGAAACCAAACATCTGCCCTGTATGTGGGAAGACTTTTGCCAGAGTGCAAAACTTGAGGAGTCACCTTCGGACACACACAAGAGAAAAACCTCACTCCTGCTCTGTGTGTGGGAAGCAATTTGGGCAAAAGGGAGACCTGAACAGACATCAGAAAGTACATACTGGAGAGAAGCCATTTAGTTGCTCTGTGTGCAGAAAGAGTTTTAACCAAGCAAATACCTTGAGAAGACACCTTCTTATACACACAGGAGAGAAGTCACACTCATGCTCTGTCTGTGGGAAGCAATTTCGTGAGAAGAGAGGCTTGAAAAGACACCAAAGAGTACACACTGGAGAGAAACCATACCCCTGCACTGTGTGTGGCAAGACGTTTGCCAAAGCGCAAAACTTGAGGGGTCACCTTCGGACACACACGGGAGAAAAACCTCACTCCTGCTCTATGTGTGGGGAGAGTTTTGCCAGAGCACAGTCACTGAGTAGTCACCTCCTGAAACACACAGGAGAGAAACCTCACGCCTGCTCTTTGTGTGGCAAGACATTTTGTGAAAAGGGAGCCCTGAACAGACACCAGATAGTACACACCGGAGAGAAACCATTCAGTTGCTCTGTGTGTGGGAAGAGCTTCTCCTCATCGTCATATCGCAACCAACATCAGAGAACACACATAAGACAGAATAAGACTTCTGATCAAGGATCACACCAGCCTGTATCTGTAGTTGTGGAGGAATCTGATCTCCGTCTACTACTGGATATCAAAGTGAAAGAAGAGGAGGACGATCCAGCTTTTGGTGAGTTTAAAGGGGGTTATTCTGTCACAAAATGTTTTACATCATATATGTGAACTTCAGCAGCAGATCAGAAACCAACGCTGTTAATTAGTCAGAAGTTGTACAAGCAAACAGAGCATAATGAAGGTTAAGTGTAAGCATTAACCAATGAAACGTAGTTGCAAGTGATGGATTTTAGCCTGCCCATTTAGCTCTACACTAACTTCACCAGAGCTGTCTTATCAACCTGAAGATCATAGAAATGAATCAGTGCCATTTTTAGGTTTTGGAATGCATCCTCCATTTTTGGTGGCAACAGACAGGTGAGAAGCCACCAATGAAAAATGGGGCATAAATTGACAATAGTAACCAGCCAACCCCAAGAAGGCATGCACGCAGGTCTTAGTGGCAGGACAGGAGAAGTTCGCACCGTCTCTCATCCACACCCCTGACCAATTTGTTTCCGACAAGTTGCAGTTGTTTTGTTCTTAAAAGAGCAGCTGGACAACAAGATTAACAGTTTTATAGAGTGGTTTCTCAATTTAGCAGCAGCTTTAAATTAACAAGTTTGAAAACTACGCAGTGACCTAGATCACTGCTTCAATTGGGAAGCCTTGCTAATGCTTTAGCTTAACCATTTTTTGGTAAATGTGACACGTCAGGGTATAGAGTTATTAAAATCTATCCATAATATCTCTTTCCCGCAACAGAGAGACCTGACAACTGCCCTGACAGTAAAACGACTCCCTGTACATCCGGAGAACAAGTACAACGGCAGGAGAATATCAGAGCTAAGAGCCCCTACAGCTGTTCAGTGTGTGGCAAAGATTGCCAAAGTGTATCAGCTCTGGAAAGACACATGAGAACACACACAGGAGAGAAGCCTTACAGCTGCTCTTTGTGTGAGAAGCAGTTTCGTCAAAAAATACACCTTCGAGATCACCAGAAAGTGCACACTGGAGAGAAACCTTATGCCTGCAACGAGTGTGAGAAGAAGTTTGGTTTTGCTTCAGCATTAAAAAGACATCAGAAGCTACACTCACGATAGCCTTACTCACATACAAGTTAAAGTCCTTGTCACTTCGTTTTTGACATCTGAGGTAGTGACGTTAAAAACTTTGATTTCCGGGGTTAGTTTGCTGACTTGATTGGCCAAATTTGTCATGCAGCTCTAGATTGCAAGATGTCATGTTCAAAACAACAGAATTGTTGCTTGAATAAGCAGAGGTCTAGCCATGATAAATTTGAGTTGCTTTCTTGACATCTCAGTTAACTGGACAAGTTCTGCAGATCCTAGTTCTGGTTCATCTGGACAGCTGCCCAGTAGTGTTGTCAGCTGCTGCAAAGGCAACAAACCAGAGGTGGTTAGGGTTACACATTCCCTAGGTCCAAAACAGAGGATGGGGAAACCAGAGGTGTTTTCATATTCCCAGGTCCAAAACAGAGGATGGGGAAACCAGAGGTGTTTTCACATTCACAGGTCCAAAACAGAAGATGCGAAAAACTTGGTATTAAATAGAGCTATGACTACAGGAGATCAAGTTAGCGATAAAATCTGATAACATAAAAAAAAACCTACAGCATGATGGGAGCAGTGAAGAGAAAAAAAATGGTTTTGGATATAGTCATTTTTGTGTTGCATACCAATGTGTATGATTTTGAATTGTATGTTGTGCAGTGTGCATCGGTAATTCCAATAAAATACTAAAATATCATGCCTTAGGCGACTCTGTTACTGAATGCATAGAATGATACTTTTTTTCCAATAATTGACAGAATATAGACAGTTAAACCAGATGTAATGGGTGCTTATTATTTAAATATATATATTTGTTGTTATTTAGAAATATCCCAAGTTCTCAGTATTGAAGACCCGTCGAGGCATGGACTTCACTAGACCTCTGAAGGTGTGCTGTGGTATCTGGCACCAAGACATTAGCAGCAGATCCTTTAAGTCCTGTAAGTTGCGAGGTGGGGCCTCCATGGATCGGACTTGTTTGTCCAGCACATCCCACAGATGCTCGATTGGATTGAGATCCAATCAACACCTTGCCAAGTCAACACCTTGAACCCGTTGTTGTGTTCCTCACACCATTCCTGAACCATTTTTGCTTTGTGGCAGGGCGCATTATCCTGCTGAAAGAGGCTAATGCCATCATGGAATTGCGTTGCCATGAAAGGGTGCACATGGACTGCAAAAATGCTTAGGTAGGTGGTACGTGTCAAAGTAACATCCACATGAATGGCAGGACCCAAGTTTTCCCAGCAGAACATTGCCCAAAGCATCACACTGCCTCTGCTGGCTTGCCGCCTTCCCGTAGTGCATCCTGGTGTCATGTGTTTTTCCAGGTAAGCAACGCACACACACCCGGCCATCCATGTGATGTGAAAGGAAACGTGATTCATCAGACCAGGCCACCTTCTTCCATTGTTGGTGAAGTTCCTAGGTTCACGAGAGTAACGAGATTATCAGTGTTATTCACTTCACCTGTCTCTGGTCATAATGTTATGGCTGATCGGAGAGAGAGAGAGCGAGAGCGAGCGAGAGAGAGAGAGAGAGAGAATTGATAAGGATTATTTAGCTCCACATTTAATGGAAAACTGTTTCAGATGTTGGAAAAAGCATGAACTGGTAGTAACAAGCCTTCCTGAAAATATCAGGAAAATTCCAGAGTTCTTTCCAATGGAAGCAACCAATAAAGGGATGTCCTCTGTGGGTGCAGTCCAAACGGGCCAGTAGATCCATGTGGAAACTGGACATTAAGGCCTTGGGGTCCTACCATGACCGAGATGTGCCAGTTATTCAATGAGTACTACATCGGGCCCTCTGGAACACAGCTTTAGCTGCCACCCTCTGGTAGCTTCTCTCCAGCTCAGATACACTTTCCTCCTGTTTGTCGACTGAAGTGGCGTTGCATTCAGCCGAATCAGCCGTCTGCTGATTATGAGGTAATGGCACATTGGCAGTGGCTTCAATCTTAGCATTCTTCATTGATTGCAGCACACAGGCTGGCAGAGGACTGATAACAGTATAATAACAGTAAGAGGCCCTGGCTGGCTACATCTAAGATTGTTATCAGTGCCCATCTCACCCCGAAAGATGTTACAAATTCAGAACCACTATTTATTGCAAGACAAGTGAAAATAAGTTGTTTATGTCATTTTGGTAAAAAAACATTTATCCAGGAACAACTCAAGTGCTACCTGTTTAGCACTAGGATGGTTTTACCGTTTATGGATTATGGTGATGAAAATGAGGCTGGAGAACTGTATGTGGTGAAACATGACCCAAACATGACCACATATTTAGTTAAGAGCCCGCACTTCTCTTTAGCTAAGTCAGGTTGTATATGTATTTCTCTCATGCCTATTTCATATAGGTTTTCAGGGGCGATGGAGAGGGGAGTGTAAAGAAATCTTGCAAAAACTTCTTGCCACACGGTCTCTCTTCATATGTCAACATGTTTGATTAGGGGACACCAAACTGTGTACTCCTAAACACACTCTATATGATAGATTGTAAGAGGCTTTATTTAGTTTATTCAATTTTCTGTGTATTTCATTGATTGCGATGGGGAGCATTTATTTTACCTTGGAACATTTTTGAAACCCAAATTAATTTTAAATTGTATTTAATCTTAAATTGTATTCTTAATGTTTAGACCATACTTCTTATATTAATTAATATAGTTGCCGGGACTGACACTCATTTAAGTTTTATTTGGTAAACTGTTATTCTGAAATATCATGACCCGGAAATACTTTCGGAGTGTTTCAAACAATGCAATTTTTTAAATGGTTTGAGATGTCTTATTTCAATATAATTTGATATATTTTAAAGTAGAGTTTTATGTTGCCTAACTCGAACTACCAACGTTGGCTCAAAGATGTCACAAAACGTAATATCACATCGTTTGCTGTCGGGTGTAGGAAAGCTTGGTTGCTTAGCCTAGCTAGAAATAGCTAGCCGAGGTGCCTCATCGTTCTGAAGAATGTATTTTTGAATAAATCACAATGAATGAGGTGAGTTCATGTTAGCTTACGCTAACCCATTCAGAATGTTTTCTGTCTAAACTGACAATGAATTACGCTAGCTAGTTAGGCATAACATACAGCAGGGGGCAGTGATGTGAGAATGACTAGCTAATGCTAGCTAATGCTAAAACCGTCTGGTTGGTTTTACCTGGGTGATAGATACCTATTGATAACATCTCATTCTTTATTTTAGGATTCTGCTGACCCATCCAACCCGCCTCTTTCCTGCTTCACTGATTCCAATCCCCCAGAGTCACTGGTTTCTGACTGTAATTATAGTGGCCTGAACAACTGCAGTGAAATGCCCAGATTTAATATCATGGTCAAGGAGGAGCCTGAAGATGTGGATGATACTGGTATGAAACAGTCAGCAATTACAAAGTTTCTGGTAAACCATAACGGTTTGAAGGTAGGCTAGTTTGAGGAGTTTTCCAAACCGAGATCGTAGCAATTTTTCCAAAACCTATTATTCAAACAGTAATGAAAGACAGTTCACTAACAAGTCAGAAACAGAAAGGGGAATCGGCAGGCCATCTGGAAACTGTGCTCATTAGGAGCACACTTTTTCCACTTCTCGTAACGTAGGCTACTAATATCAACAATATCAAAGCAGTCGTTAGTTATGCTAGCTGACAACTAATCAAGATGCATGTTGACTATAGAAACTGCGGAGGTAGTGAACGCCTTAATTAAATACTCCATTCTCCTGATTGATTGTTCTATAAATCTTTAACCAAACTGATAAATAAGAAAAGAGAGGGCTTCTACCTTTGGCTGGCTGTCATGTTCCAGTAGGCCTGAATTAGTTAACCTTTTCCACAGTGATCATTATCCAACGTTTTATGTAACCTGAAGCGCAATATGGAGACACTTGATATTGAGGTTTTTCTTGTGGATGCTAACACATTAATTTTGACTTCTGAAATTAGCCATCTCTACACAATAACAAGCAGATTCACCTCCGTTATAGTTGACCCTTGACGGCTTGGCCAACTGTCAATCAAAATAATAAATATATTAATCTAAAGAAATTTAAAAATAATTTTAATTTCTTGGTAATGTTTCCTGTACCTAAATGCTAGTATTAGTAGTTGTTAATGAGATGTCTGAAAAGTTTGCCTTATTTACTTTAAACACCTACTCAAATGATTTTGTCAGACAGCTTTGGGATATAGCCAACCAGCCAGCCCACCAACCAGCTGTAGTAGTACTTTAAAAAAATAATAATAATAAATAAAGTCTGCCTGGCTTCTGATGCTTGAGCAGAAATAAGATTACTTCAGGGAAATCTGCTAACAAAAATGTGAATTTCTCCAGAGGACAGAAATATGAGTGTTTCTGCTTTTTACATTTCTTGGTTGTTAGTAAACCACAATATGGAGAATGCATAGTGATGTCCAACTTTTAATGAGAAATCATCATAAGCCTCCATTGTTTTGCAACCATAAAGACTAGTTGGCCAGCAAGCTCCAGAGTGTACATAAAAACGAGTACCGCTCCCATTTTGAAAAGACAACCTTTGAAGGTGTCAGGCTGTTGTTTTTACAAAGCCTGAGAAACCTGGCTATCCTGCAATGTTGTGGCGGATAGGAACATTGTTGAGACAAGTCCAGTGTCTTTATTGATCAATGACAATCATTTCTACCCGCCACTAGTGTGATCAATTTAAAAAATGAGGCTGTGGTGCATAATTATATCTGAAATGCCCCAATCACTCATTATTATATAGGAAAATGAAAAACACCCCAACCAGTCTCTAGTGTGGATTTTCCCTTTGAGGAATGAAAATCCATGGAATAAAATCAAACAAACATACATAACTTAAATATTTTGTTTTAGTTCTATAAACATAGTTAATAAGTAATAAGCCAAATATACAAAGCGACTCAGTTTCGGTCTGCAATGTAAGCCTGAATACATGAAAATCAAAATAAAATTTAAAGATAAAAGGTCCACCTCGATTTTACTCCTTTAAAGAATTTTACAACTAAAAAGTTTTGTCTGTCAAAACAGATAGTGTGACTCTCATAACAAGCAGACTACTAGCCATTTGTAAAATACAGGCATACAATATCCCTAGCTATAAACATGCCATTTATAATTGTGGTTTTGTAAGAATACGTGTGTTTAGCCAATATGCATCCATAAAAATGTTTTATGACATTGACAGTAATTGAATTGCATTACTTTTAATTACTTTGTAACAGGGGTGAGTCCAGACTTCAGCTGTAGTGGTGAGGCTTTGACAGAACCTGAATACTGGGAGAATCTAAACTCTAAGCAGCCTTGGTGTGGAAGGAGCAAGGCTCACCCATCTAATGGCAGTAGACCTATGAGAACACACACACAATCTGAAAAGGTGCCCCTGATGTGTTCAGTGTGTGGAAAAGCATTTGCCTACCCATCCAAACTAAAAAGACACCTCAGAACACACACAGGAGAGAAGCCTTACCAGTGCTCTGTGTGTAGTAAGCACTTTAGTGAGAAGAAAAACCTGGAAAGACACCAGAAAGAACACACAGGAGAGAAGCCGTTTTGTTGCTCTGTGTGTGGGAAGAGATTTACAGAAGCAGCAACCTTGAATAGTCACCTCCGGATACACACTGGAGAGAAACCTCACTCCTGCTCTACATGTGGGAAGCAATTCCGTCTAATTGGGGACAGGAATAGACATCAGAAAGGACATACTAGAGAGAGACCCTTCAGTTGTTCTGTATGTAAAAAGTGTTTTACCCAAGTGAAAACCTTAAAGAGACATATTTGGATACATACAGGAGAGAAACTTCACTCTTGCTCGCTATGTGGGATGCTGTTCCGTGAGAAGGGAGACCTGAATGGACACCAGAAATTACACTCTGGAGAGAAGCGATTCAGTTGCTCCCTGTGTGGGAAGATTTTTTTTTCTTCGTCATATCTCATTGAACATCAGAGAACACACAAAGGAAAGACTCAATCTGTGGAAATGGGATCACAACAGCAGGTGTCTGTAGCTGAAGAGGAGTCTGGTCTCAGTCTAGTACCAGAAGTCAGAGTGAAAGAAGAGCAGGAAGACCCTGCTTTTGGTGAGCTAATGCATCTGTTTGATTTATTTATGTTTTTTATTACAACGAATTAACATGGATACTGATCAGTGTGTTTGAAGATGCACTGTGTATATTCCAGGCCACATTATCTGGCAGCGCAAACATAATTGAGTGCGGCATACTTTCATTTCAACACATCAATTTCTCAAACACAATTTCTGAAAAGGTTTCAAAAGTATTGGCACCCCTTTCGTAAAGCCTCCCATAAAAGCACGGAGCCTCTACCTGTGAAGTATGAAAAGGTTGTTGCACACTTTTGGATGGGTCTTGGATCACTCCTCCATGCATCTCATTTCAGTGTCCTGTATAGTCTTAGATTTGTGCTTGTGGATGGCCCTCGTCGATTAAGACCACATGTTTTCATTTGGATTTTAGTCTAGAGACTAAGAAGGCCATTGTAAAACATTGATTTTGTGGTCCCGCAACCATTTCTTCTTTGATTTTGATGTATGTTTTGGATCATTGTCCTTTTCCCAAAACCAACTTCCTCGCCGTGTGTCCTCTTCTTGGTAAATTGGCAATTGTTCCAGACTTCTGAAACTATTTGATTATTTCTTGGTGGTATTTTCAGTTTTATATATGTATGTTTGTATATCCTTTACCTGATCTGTGTAGGTCAACAACCGTCTGTCTTCTTTCAGCTGAAAGCTCTTTGTGTTGTTTGAGAAATTGTTGGTTTTAATGAAAATGTGCAGCTCCCACTTATATTTGAGGCCAAAATATGACTCATTGTTTGTGTTATTTTTGCATTCACTTTTACTCAATTCCACGAAGGGTGCCAATGCTTGAAATTTGTGTATATCTGTTTAAAATACATGTATATATTACATATATATAACGTATATATAATGTGTATATTTTTCATCAGCAGAGAGAGTGGACCACTGCTCTATTAATGAAGCAAGTCCCCCTACATCAGGAGAACTTGAACAGCATCAGGAGAACCACACAGTTGAGAAACTCTACCTCTGCACGCTGTGCGGAAAGCAATTTAGTGTGAAGGGAGACCTGATCAAACACCAGAGAAGACCCACTGGAGGAAAGCTGTACCCCTGCGCAGACTGCGGGAAATGTTTTTCTTTTGCATCAATCTTGAAAAGACACTCGCTGACACACACTGGAAAGAAACCTCACTCCTGCTCTCTGTCTGGGAAGCATTTTACCATGCAAAACCTGAGCAATCACAAGCAAACCAAAACTGGACAAAAGCGTTACTCCTGTTCACTGTGTGGAACGACTTTCTTAAAATATATGGCATACTGGAGGCACAAGCGGTTTCATACAAAACTAAACTTCAGAGATCATGAGCAATTATGCACCAGACGAAAGCCTTACTCCTTCTCACTGGGTGGAATGACTTTCTCAAAATATATGATATATTGGAGACACAAGTGGTTACGCATAGAAGAGAACCCTCACTCCTGTTCTGTGTGTGGGAAGCAGTTCCGTGAAAAGGATGCCTTGAAGAAACATCAGAAAAATCATGCAGGAGAGAAGTCTTACTCCTGCCACATCTGTGGAAAATGTTTTAATTTTGCTGATGTTTTAAGCCAACATCTGCTGACACACTCAGAAAAGAAACCTTACTCCTGCTCTGTTTGTGGGAGGGGTTTTGCCAAAGCGGAAACATTGAGTAGTCATTTTCGAACACACAGTGTAGAGAAACCTCACTCCTGCTCTGTCTGTGGAAAGAGTTTTGCCAGAGCACAAAACTTAAGGAGTCACCTTCGGACACACACAGGAGAGAAACCTCACTCCTGCTCTGTGTGCGGAAAAAGCTTTGCCAGAGTGCAAAACTTGAAGAGTCACCTTCGGACACACACAGGAGAGAAACCTCACTCCTGCTCTTTGTGTGGGGAGAGTTTTGCCAGAGCACAATCGTTGAGTAGTCACCTCCTAAAACACACAGGAGAGAAACCTCACTCCTGCTCTGTGTGCGGGAAGCAATTTGCTGAGAAGGGAGCCCTGAACAAACACCAGAAAGTTCATACTGGAGAGAAACCATTCAGTTGCTCTGTGTGTGGAAAGAGTTTTTCGTCATCATCGTATCGCAACCAACATCAGAGGATGCATGCAGGAGTGAGTAAAGCTGCAGGCCAGGGATCACAACAGCAGGTTTCTGTAGGGGAGTCTGGTCTCAGTCTAGTACTGGATATTAAAGTCAAAGAGGAAGAGGAAGGTCCTGCTGTTGGTGAGTTAGAAGGGGGTTATTTTTTTGTATATACATGTTTTATGTTTACATACTTAAGCTTCAATTTAGGAGCTAACATTGTTAATTAGTCAGGGGCCATGACGGCAAATAGTAGAACATCCTGAAGTATAAGTGTAAATATTAGCTAATCAAGCATAGTTGCATGTGGTGAAAAGCTGGTTCCATTATGTAATGCTATCCATTTAGTCCCGTGTAATAATACAAGCAGCCAATGCCGCTGAGCTTGAATATTCAGCCCACTCAATTGTTCTTCATTATACTATGGTTCAAACGTGTATGGTTCAATATCACCATGTTAGGTCACATACCTAAACGTACTAATCCTTAAACCTGATGAGGAGTCAGTGTCATGTGTAATAAAAAGTTACTTAACGAGCTGAGTAGCGGTACCCAATCTGCCGGTCAACGTAAAAAACATTTTTACTATGCTTGTTAACTTTTATGTTTTAGCTGATGGTTTTGATCCTAGATGCTCACTGATTAACAGTGGGGAAATGTTCACCTCCATCCCCCTATGGTAAAGCCTCTTAAGTTCTATTTCATTAACCTCCTGAGGCCCGGTGTCCACACACGTGGACATTTTAGGCTTCCTGCACCAAAGCTCAGGTCTTAGGAGGTTAATGTGCATTCCACTGTCCCATGGCCTACATAAATAAATGATAACATTATATTATATAACATTCTTCCTTGGAATTAAGTGTCCACTATATACCCATGCAGTCCTATGACAATGTTTACCTTCAATTTGTCTCTTTATCTCAACACCAAAAATACTGTTAAGAATCGTTCAAATTAATGGTTCAGCCCACAGAGTACCTATTTAACAGTTGGAAGCATGATAACCAGCAATGTCATAACCTTTCATGGATTTGAATTACTTTTAATCCATACTACCTCTTTCCCACAGCAGAGAGAAGAGACCACAGCTCTGACCATTTAGAGAGTCCCTCCACATCAGGAGAACCTGGACAACGGCAGGACATTCTCACGGCTAAGAGCTCCTTCTGCTGTTCAGTGTGCGGAAGAGATTGCCAAAAGCTTTCAGCACTGCTAATACATATGAGAATACACACAGGAGAAAAGCCATACCCCTGCTCTTTGTGTGAGAAGCAGTTTCGTCAAAAAATACACCTCCGAGATCACCAGAAAGTGCACACTGGAGAGAAACCCTATGCCTGCCCCAAGTGTGACAAGCGATTTGGTTTTGCTTCAGCCTTGAAAAGACATCAGAAGTTACACACACGATAATCTTGCTTACACAAAAGTAAAAGTCTTGCCAAAGTTTGTCACTACATGTTTGACTACTGGGATGATATAGCTGTGGAAAAACCACAGAAGAATGAGGGAGGTCAATATCCCGACGAGTAAACATTTATTCTCTACAGGATATACAGTGCCCTGGACAATTATTGGGACATTAGGGAAATACAAACATAAAAGACTGTGAAAAATGTTAATTGTTGTTTATCAGCTTGATTTTATACTAAACAAAACAGACAGAACATACAAAATGCTGATCATTCAGCTTTATAGTGAAATTTAGCAAATCATGTTTCTATATAAAACAAAAATGTGTTTAGCAGCAAACTACATGAATAACTGGCTCGACACCTGTAAAGTAGGGGGCAATCATAAGATCTACAAAGTCAGCTGAAACGATGGACTCTCATCTCCAAAGGACATTAAATCAATCTGTTATCAATACATTATTTCATTCAAAAACATGCATGCCATAATCATTGGCACCCCTGCATTTAGTGCTTTGTGGACACTCCCTTTGCCAAGATAACAGCTCTGAGTCATCACTTATAATTGTTATTATTGTTTGATGAGGTGAGGAACACACAGAAAGGGATTTGAGACCATTCCTCCATACAGAACTCTCCAGATCCTTCAGAGTCCTTGGTCCTCAATTGTAGACACCTCGTCAGTTCACCCAAAAGGTTTTCAATAGGATTTAGGTCAGGGGACTGTGACAGCCATTGCAAAAGTTTGATTTTATGGTCAGTGAGCCATTTTAATATGGACCATGTAACCATATAATAATGGTTCCAATCAAAGGTCCAATCACATTTAGGATACTTGAGGTGCTTTGTGGTTTAGTTGTTTTACATTTCTTAATTATTGCCTTAGTAGTGGATATGGGTGTTTTTAGGCGTGTAGCTATTTTGTTGTAAACATGCCTGATTTGTGAAGGTCAACAACCTTTTGTCTCATTTCAATCATATGTTCTCTGGCCTTTCCAGTGTTGATGGATGACTAAGAGAGTTTAGCCTGTGTGTCACCACATATGTATACCCCTGTGAAACAGGATGTTATGGATGACCACTTAAGAGTTCCCAAAGACTCAGATGAAATATTGAAATATACATTAGATTTTGTGTGTAATGTTTCCTACGGGTGCCAATAACTTTCATGATTTTTTTTTCTTTTCACTCGATTGAAGTTTAAACTCATTATTTTTTGAGAATAAGATCTTGCTGAATAATAACAATGGCAATTTTTTCACAGCCTTTTTTGTTCGTATTTTGACAATAATTCTGGAGGGAACTGTGTATACAGGGCCGCAACCATCCAACTCAATTCTGAATAGATTACCTTCTAGATGGAAGTTGTACTCAGGATTATAGTTAAGTTAATCATTCAGACTCTTTGTCCAGTGCATCATTACTCTTCCTAGACAGACTGTAATGATGTGAACATACTATGTCTACATAGCTAACTACATAATTTATGGAATTAGCTTTAGTCAGGTAGCTTACATGGGCTACCGGTCTCCACTCATAACGAGCTTCCAAGAAGCCATATAAAATCTAATATTTGCCTGCTGGCAAGGTTGCCATACTGAAGGCTAATTACATTGCACATTTCACCCAGAGTTTAGAGAAGATGCATATTTATTTTATTTGAAAAATGAACATAGAGACGGTGGGTGGTCTCACTGAATGGCACCCTCCTTGCGCCCCATCCCTGCTGTGATCTTGGTCAGAACAGGTCGACATTCATCTCAGCAAGACAGCCTGTATAATTTACTTAAAATCAATTTAAAAAATATACATAGACAGTTAAATATGTGATATCACTGGTGCTAAGTATATACATTTTTTATAGATATTTAGGAAAACCTCTTGTTCTCTGTATTGAAGATTTATTCTTGGTTTATGATACTATATTTATATTTAGTAAGTATTTATTTAGTAAGTAATAGGGATTAATTTATTATAGATTAATTTATAATAGTGAGTTCATACATTTCTATGCCTTTTACAAATTGGTCCCCCATGGCAATCTACCCAACAACCCTGGCATCGTAAGCGCCATGCTTGACCACCGGACCAACTAAATATTTCCTGAAGAATTAATGTACGTCGTTAAAAAAATATAAAAAACTTGAATGTTAAAGAGAGATGCTAGTATAACCTTTGCAGAATTTTGTTAAAATGGATTTAGTCATGTTGATTATGTGTTCAGATTGAAGGAAAAACTGTTTCAGTTGTTTGCAAAATTCCGCAACTTAGCCTACCTAGAATTTGCCTAAAATTGTCAATACATTTTGATGGTATCGACACTGTTGAGTACTCCCAACCCCACTTCACCCGAGAAGTGGTTATGAATGCCTTTTCTCTACAGTCCGTTATGTATTTCATACAAAGCGTGTTGTGTTTGTGGGAGAGGGTCGGGCATTTGTTTTACCTGGGAACATGTTTTGAACCCAAATTAAATTAAATTAACAATTAATTTGCATATGAATAACTGAGTCATTGTTAACTTTAGGTCAAGGCAGTGCGATGAGAGTTGGAAAGGGACGCAATTTAATCGAGTGCGGAAGTGGAGAATATGGGAAGTAGGGGAGGAAACGGGGTGTTGTATAATATGCTTTGGGTACACTGTTGAATACCAGTTTGAAAATGATAGGGGGACTTGACACTGGTCTGTGTGGTGAGTGTCTAGTGAAGGAAACGGTGGAACATGCTGATATTGTGAATTGTATGATGTGGAGATGGAAGTTGTACCAAAGGCTCTGGGTGATGGCATGGCCATAAGAAATTGAGAGTTTAGTGGGCGAGGAAAAGGGAGGGATGTGGTGGTTAGGGCACTATTAAAGTTTCTCAACGGAACAGGTTTGATTTTTTTTGTATTTAAAGAGGCCCTGTGTAAAATCCTGCCTTTTTTTAACAATGACGCGACTCCGCTTCCCTTACCGAACGAGACCGGAATAGTATTAGCTATACTACATGGAAAAGTATCAGGTTTAGGATAGAGGGATAGTAAGGCCAATGTCTAAATTTAATATTTGGAGATTAAAAGTCAATGCTCACCGATAGACGGACTGCTCAGAACGTTTCAATGCGGAGTAACTCAGGTATTTGGGACAATTTTGTAGAAAAATATTTTAAATTAGCGATGCACTGATCCAATACTGGCATAGGATATTTGTCCAAAACTGGCCAAAAACACGAGATCAGGGATCGGCGACCGCAAGTGCACGTGTATGACCGGATGCCACGAACCAGATTGTCAAAACAATGAGCGGTAAACGTGAGTTGTTAATGACGGGCAGACCGGAAACATGCATGCTATTCCTAGTTAACTCAACTACAACCACAATAACGTCTGCGGTCTGGAATAACATCACACTTGAAAGAGACACTAGTAAAACTGGTAGCTGCAGACTTTGCAAATCAGGTATTTTAAGGGGTGTCAGTAAGTTAGCTAACTAACCCCTGCCAAATAACGTTAGCTAAGTTAGTTATTGCCAGCAAGCGAAAGCCATGCTAATGGCATTTGTCCATTACACATCCACTTTCCCATTCTACATCGCAATAGTATTTCCACAAATGCCTCACTCTACCTTGATGTGTCCACTGAGTGGATTTGAACATATTTTAATAAGATTTAATGTTAGTAAAGTGCTGTAAGTTGTACTTTAAATCTTAAATATTGAGAAAGTTGTTAATAAAAACTTGTATGACGTACAGGAATTAAAGCAATCATAGCACGTCAACAAAATTCAAATGGCAGAATTTAATGGGTACTAGGTATCAGCAGATATTCAAAATGTCGGCATTCGGGAATCGTATCGACAATGAAAAAGTGGTATCTGTGCACCCCTATTTGAAATACTAACTTAAAATATTCCCTGCAGTGGTCAATTATGCTTGTAGTAAAGCAGGTAGGACTTGAGTGGCCTCACATTCCGGTACCGTAGGTGGCGGTTTATGCACCATAAAGTTGCAAACAACGTGCCAACCCAATCCTGAAGAAGTTTTGTGACCCGGAAGTAAATTTTTCAACGTTGCGAACAATACACATCTTTTTTGTTTTTACGGTATGTGAAACGTGTAATTTGAATATAATTTGATATCGGATAAAGTAGACTTTAATATTAGCAAACTGACTACAAACCTGGACTCAAAGAAAGATTTAGCAAAGCCTTATCGTTTTGCTATTGGATACAATTAATCTGATTAGTCGGGTAAGCTAGCTCTAGCATAGCTAGTAGTTAGCAAGGTAGGACGTCGTTCTGAAGAATCGGAGTAATTGACGATGGATGAGGTGAGTTTGTGTTAGCTTATGCCAAACCAATAATTGGTACCTGAACTGGTAATTAAACTCGTTATTTAGGCATAGTATACTAGGAGGAAGTCGTGTGAGAATGACTAGCTAATGTCTAATGATAAATCAGTCCGAATGTTTATACCCAACCTTGGTGGTAGCTAGTTTCAACCGCAACTAATTGTCTCCTCATTATTTAAGCCGTAATTTCAAGTAGTGCCCATGGTATGATGGATTTTTGATTTGAGATATGAACTTTTTGGAACTACCTAGGGAAAACAGTTTTTTTT
>JACXGI010001930.1:66954-82037 GCA_016801175.1 Esox masquinongy | reverse complement strand
TGTGTGTGTGTGTGTGTGTGTGTGTGTGTGTGTGTGTGTGTGTGTGTGTGTGTGTGTGTGAGGGAGAGTCGGAGAGAGAAGGAGAGGGGGGAGGGAGAGCTTGTCGGGGAGGTAGTGGAGGGAAGAGCAATCCAGACTCCCTCTGAGTGCTCTGATTTCATCCATGCCACTTTTAGATGGTCAACGTTATTGTGTCGCTGATTGAAGCAGCCCGGTATCTTCGGAATTCAGTTCATATTGACATAATTTGTAAAACGTGATTATGTGTAGTATTAACATATGGTCAGGTCAGTTACCATTAGAACCTGGCCTTGTTATATAATATAACACACGATCGGCGATCAAAATGTTGCGTTACCAACATAAAAGCGCAATGCTGATTAAGGTCCAATAGCGAAAGGGCAACATACCAACATATTAGCAATGATACTGTTTGTAGTGAATATAAATCACGTAGAGACGAGCTGTGTGTGAGCGTCATTCCTAGGATACGTGGTTGCACAGAAGTGTGGCATCACATACTGCAGCTGCTATTGTTTGGCAGTTAGATTTTATAAGGTCAGAATGTTTTGTGGGATCTCTGTTGAATGGCTTAGATGTTTCGAATCTTTTTCAAATGGCTTTAAGTCCGTAACTGCTTCTGGCCTTGGACATAAGGATTCTACATCTCAGTGTCTTTGATTATGTTTCAATCGAATAGTGCTGTGTGTTTGTGTGTGTTTTTCTGTTTGGTTGTGTGACCATGTGCGTTGGCGTTAACAATGCAATGCTAGAAAATGACTTGACGTGAGGCGTCCTCTTCCATGTCAGTCTGAGTGTGTTAGTGTGGTGATCCAGCAAGCCTCGGAGAGGAGAAAGGACTGAGATCTTTTTCCCCAGAGTCATCTGTCAATCATTCTCTTAGAGTGAGTGTTAAAAACTGCAGAAAAAAACCAGCCTAACCCTCCCAGTAGAATGGCTAAAGAGACCTTCAGTGATCCCACAGACAGAGGTGGCACAGGCTGAATTTAAAGTATCGACCAAAGCAGTTGAGGATTCACGCTGGGAATGACGGCCCTACTCTATCTTTAGAACCCTATTGATTTTAATCGTCTTAAAATGATGCCGAGGGTTTTCAAAAAAGTGCTTTCAAAACATCGGAATACTGAAGACATATCCGACATCTTGTCTCAGAAAACAGAAACATTATGAATCACTACAGTTAAAGGGCGCCCTGACGGGTTAAGAGCCGAACTACTGATTGGATTTTTTTTGACACCTCCAACAACCCTGCCCCCTTCCCCTCATATTCACTGCCCCAAAGATCACTATTCAGAGCTAAATTTACCGCTGTCTGGACACAGAGGGACGAGTCATAGACCAGTCATTAATTAGAATGGATTCTTCAATATACACATGTGACTTCAAAATGCTAATTAGTGTGAAGTGTTTGACACATTCTTTTTTAAATTTATACAGTTGTGTGTAGCACACTTGTGTGCCTGCGTGTGAATTTTTACCAAAATGTGCATGCAGATATGAATGTCCATATACAATCAGACATAGCGGCAAGATGTCTACGACATGTATGACCTCAACAGTTGCTTTAAAAAAATAAAATAAATATATATATATATACACACACACACACACACACACACACACACGCACAATACTATTGATATTTAATATTACATTCAAATGTGAGTTTGTCCTTGAAAAGCCAATGTCTCGGATGACGTTAACCGTCAGGTAAGCAGCTAACGGAAGCATTTTACTGTGGAATCAGATGTTTTCATGTAATTCAAGTTTTGCATCAGCTAGACTCAGACTTACTTAACTCTGCCTGATCTGCCCTACAATTACTGTAACATGAACTCAACATGGAACCTGGCACACATGGTAGAGGGTACTTGGAAAAAGTCCCCCTCCCTCTTCCCCTTTCCTTTCTTCCTGTCTTTCTTCCTCTCCCTCTGTATGTGAATGCAATGCAGTTTTCTTCTCAGTAATACATGATCAATATTTTCCTCCTCCTATGAACCTTAACAGGTTTGATACTGATGTACCTCAGACAGCCGATATTATAACGAGCCACCATGAAGTGCACCGCCACAGGGCTTCGCTGATCAAGAGTCCCAATATTGCTTAAATTTGGTTCATATAGTCTTTCTGGATACATTGGACCTAGTGTTTAGTTCCCACAAGCTGTTCTCTTATGGCCCAGGTTAGGGTATCTAGACATAGCACTGAGACTGTGTGCCTGACTGACCAATGTGGTAACAGTGGTATTTCTCTCAGGAGTGCTCAGTCCCAAGGCTCGGTCAAGGTGACAGTCACATCTTTCTGGCAGGCTTAGACAGGATGTAGCCTTATTACAGCAACATACCTCACTCAGATAGAGACAGAGTGAGAGTGGGGGAGGTGGAAAGAGACATAAGGTGAAAGAAAGAAGAGACTGAGAGAGAGAGACTGAGAGACTGAGAGGGAGAGATTGAGAAAGAGAGACTGAGAGGGAGAAATTGAGAGGGTGAGGCTGACAGAGAGATGCTGACAGAGGGAGAGGCTGAGAGAGGGAGATGCTGAGAGAGAGACAGAGGAGAGACAGAGAGGGTGTGGGAGAGACTGAGACTGAGAGGGAGAGACTGAGAGAGTAAATAAGAGAGAGAGAGAGAGAGAAAGCAGCTGGAAGTGCAGTCTCTCTGTCAGTCTCAAATCACCAGGGATTTATCTGAGAAGAACGTCTGGGAACTAAACCTTGCTATACTGTACTGGCCTTGGTGCAGAAAGCTGCACATATCTACCTTTTTTATATAGGCTGTACGAATGCCCTGATACAAAAGCACTAAAAAATAAATGGGGACTTGGAATTGTTGTCCCCGAATGACTTAGGATCTAGTTTGAACTACTTAGTGTCTCATTTTAATGACTGAAATAATAATAAAAAGATACATAAATACTTCCATTTAGTTTGCTAAGACGTATATAATGTTCAAATTCATTGTTGTTTTGCAATTATGACTAATTTGTTATGCTCCCCCAGTTGTGTTTATAAGACATTGTATTGGTTACTGCAGCCATTCATTCAATGATCAGTTGATTTTATTATTCACTGACCGTTCTTTGATTAGCCTTAAGGGCTGCTTTGAATACCAGAGCACATATGTGCAGAGAAGTGGAGTGATGGGTAATTAGTCACAAGCTCTGGAAATGCTCGTGTTCTATTCTTTTAATTGGCCCTATTTTTTTTAACTACCCCACCTACAACAGAATTGAACTGGTTTAATTTTATTTTTTTCTAACATTAGGAATGTCAAGTTTACTTACAATTTTGAAGCTTACTTGGGAGGTGTTAGCAGATGTTTTCGGCAGGTGATGGGGTTGATTGGCTCCTGTCAGTCACACTTCTTTCACTGAGTTATAGAACCAGTATACTAAGTCGTTCAAAAAAGATGCAAATGTTTTCAGAGAAGATCATTCCAAAAGTCTTGTTTTTTGGCCTTTGGCTTCAGGGCTTTCATATTGTTTCTGTTTTCTATAATAATGGTATGACTCACAGATCCTCAGTATACAGCAAAGCAATTTACTTGACTGTTTCTGTGAGTTCAAAAGTAAAACCTAGATTTATCTTAATTATGTAAGGCATAGAAGGAAAATGTAATCACTTCATTGCATACAATTCTCCTCACACAAAAAGAAATCTAAAATGTTTTGAGTTTTCTTTAATTTGAACAAGATAAATAATTATGTTTATTGTCTACGTTTTTCCATTCAAATGTTTTTTTTTCTAATTAAAAGCAGTGTGATCAGGATGCTAGCCTTATTTTAAAATAATTTATAAATGCAGACACAATGGGAGATCGCTACATGAACTCTAAGGGGAGAGCAGGCTGAAAAAAGTATAAAAATACTGATATTATAAAATGGTTGTTTCTCAAGCAAAGTATATATTTTATAAAAACTAGTATTAAATTGCATCTTCATATTGTGTGGGCAAATAGTAAAAAGGTTTGCCTTTGGGAAAATTAAGCCAATAGCAAAGGGGTGAATTAAGCGTATAGCAACCATACCCCATACAAATGTGCCATCTTTCAGTGGAATTTTTGCTCTGTGTCTTGCTAAGTAACTGCAAATAGTGAATATTTATTGTTACAAAGCAGACATCATCCTGTAAACTCATGTACTGTACATCAAGCAGGGGCGTGGCACCCCTTGAGGTTCTTGAGCATCAAAGAAAGTTAGAAAAGGTCAGTTTTAGCAACAGCAAGAGAGATGGAAAAAATAGACTTAATGACAATGAAGAAGCACATTGACAAAAACAGCATGTAGCAGTGATATAACAGGGTGGTACAGGAACAGAAGGTGTAATCTGTCAGCGCTTGCTAATCATAAGAACAGTTGTGCAGGCTTTTTGGGCTCCGCTACCTCCAATGCAAAGAACTTGTCTTCAAGTATGCCATTTTGACGACACCGCTTCTCCAGACAACGAACCCAGAAAGAAGTGAAGGCCAAATGAAATCAGCAGAGATCTACATTTGAATTAGTTGTATACAATACCACACACCATTTGAGGAACTAAGCCTTAACCTACCAGCACCGTCCCCCACTGTCACAGTTGTCCACCAAGTACCTGCAGTTAAGTGGCTAAGCTTATCATGTCCCTGTGCCCAATTTACCACAACATGCAGTATACGAAACACGCGGGTTGTTTCGTAACCGTTATGTTCCTGGGGATGCTCAGAATCCAGAAATGTCGATATTGACATCATAGTTGGAGAGGATACTATTGACTTCTCAACATACCCTCCACCACCCTTCTTTTGTTGAGAATATAAAGTAGTGTGCATAATAGAACACCTGTGTCTTTGATGTTGAATAGAGATATGGATAAAATAGGGGTTCGGCGTGTTGAAAGTCTCACCTTGTTTCTGAGAAATATACCATCTGTTAAGCGGGATCTAGCTGTACTGTCATATCTGCCATCCATATCGCAAGTGCCCCCTGCAGAGCAGTCAGTGGCATATAAAAGATAATAGAATATAACTTTGTTTTTATATCCAGTAAATGCACTGTGGGAGCTTCCCCACATTGTTTTAAGGCTCATGAATTCACTAAATGGTCAGCTGTGTAGTGTGATGAGAGGAATGAGAGACATTTACACATGGTCTTGGTTCATAACCCTCACAGTGGGTGGGACCACCTGCACTGCAATGGTGATACCCAGCCCAACACACACACACAATTACTCTGCAGCAATGCTAGATGCTATACAGTAATACATACATACAGCATTAGGTGGGTATTGTATTCCCCTCCACTGCTAGCAACCAACACAACATCAATTCAATATTAGGTCCTCTCTCTCTCTTTGGCTAGTTCCAACATTACAGACTTTTGGGTGAGCACAATAACAATGATTTAGAAAATACTGTAATTAAATTGTTACTTTAAAAAGCAACAGTGTGGTAAAAACAGAAGCTTCTGAAGCAAAAATACAATATTATTCATTACATTTACCGTTATGGATGTTATCATTTTAAATAAGGATACTGATTACAAAAGAGAGAAACCAATTATATAATATGTTAAACCTTGATGAAAGTTAGGTTTTCATAAAACATCTGTATTTAATCCTGTGTAAAATGCTTGTTGTGCAGAAACGTCCTAAAAATCTGTTATGCACGTTACAGTACGTTGCGTAAAACCAAAGGATTAAGTATCATCCCTTGAAATATTACATAGATAATGATTTTTTTGTTTGAGTGTGTAGGGCTGAATATTTGTCCTCTTTCACTCATTTCCTCACTGACCACCATCTAGCCATGTTGACCCCAGCTTCATCCGGCGCTGTTTGAAAATATAATTGTAATCCTTGACAGGGTTTTGCTGGGTGTCTATTACCTCACTGTAATCTGGGCGACAACATCCAATATTCACACGGCCTTGGGGTTAAGCCCAAGTGTCTGTGTCACCCAGCAAGCTTCAAACACCAGGAGAGAGGCTTCATGAAGGTGGCATGGCCTGCAGGGATGCTGAGAGGGGGTGGTAGGAAGGGGGGGCAGGAGAGCGAGATGAGAAAGAAGTACCTAGAGAGAGGGAGAGAAATAGAGGAAAGAGAGAGAAAGAAGTGAGGAGCAAGGAGAGAAAATGAGGCAGGCAGAGTGAGGAGAGAGAGTATTGCTTCAGTCAAGCCTGTGGGCCATGGAAAAAATCCATCCTCACACACAAGGTGTCATTAATTCCGGAAGGATTGGTTTAACCCCAGCCTGGCTATGGGGAGAGGGATAAAGGGATGAGGGACCAAAGGACGGATGGAGAAAGAAGTAGTGGAGGGAGATTTGTGCATTGGGAGAGTAAATAATTAGATTGGCAGGAGGGTGCGAGGGAAAGAAGGGAGGGAGGGAAAAGAAAACGTGATGGGTCTGTGGATTTCTTTCCTCATTCAGTGAGAGGGACCTTGGCCAGATGTCAGCTAACTGTCATCCAAACGGTCGATCTTACATGACATCACCTGAAACCCTTAACATTCCATGTGGCGAGCAGGGATATGTTTCATTCATTTGAATTTCCTTGTCTCAGGCATCTGAATATTTATCACAGTGGAGATAAGCAAAAGACAATAATTAATTAGAATAGAGGACGCGGCATTGTGTCTGTAATTGGAGGCGTTAGACAATTCATCTGAATGCCGCATAAAACAAGTCAAACGTTTTTTTAAGTGTCAAGAGTGTTTCTTGAACAACATGATTGCATTATGTGCTTTTTAGGAAATCATTGAACTGGACTTTCATTCGTTTGCATTATTGTGATCAGTAAAAGAAAGAGGGAGTGTAAGTCCTTGTGAGAAAGACAGAGCAGAGGCCGGATGGATTATGTGAGGGAGCAGTCTGTGATCTGGGTCAGAAACATCTGTCACACAAAAGGATTGGTTTGATTGGTCGGGGTCCATACATCACTCCTGCCTGTCAGTGGCCACTAAATTGATATTCCCCAAGTCACATCTTCTATCAGTAATCATGTAATGGGTCGTCCTGGGTTGTCAGGGCTGCTCGGCCAAATCGTATTCACTTCAACACTAGCCTCCCTCAGTTTGCCAAAATACCATACTGTATGGCCCAGAGCATTTAGGATTTTACTAGGATTCCCATTAGATACTGCTTAAAGCAGCAGACACTCTGGGGTCCATGAAAACATTAAACATGACATAACACAGATCATTAGACAAGTGTAGTACAGACAGGACATACTTTACATGGGGCTGGGGTTTGTTAGAAAATATCTGTTCTAATTTTTTTATTACTTAATATACACATGTCAATCTAATCAAATGCATACAGTGTGTATCATCTCACACTTTATGCATCTTTACATGTGATATTATTTTTAGTTTATAGTAGGTACAAAAGGAACATTTTTTGGTGTGTCTTTTCTGGAATGATACTGGTAACTTTTCAAGCAAAAGTGTGGATATTTGTCAACCGGCTACTTGTGTCGCTAGCTGAAATAGAGACAAATATTTGTTAACTGATTTTTCTAGACAAAACAAAGTATTTCAAATAATAGAAAACACCTCTTCCATCTCTCCCCAGTGGGTGTTAGGCAAATTGTTCCATCCATTATGTGTCGGCCTGGAAAGCATTGTTTGGCCGACCATGAGAAAACCACTTCCTGGAGAGGAACGAGGGAACAAGACAACAAAAGAAAAGTCTGGAATTACTGTGATTCATTACCAGGGTGTTTTTTTTTTGTCTCAGTCAGGAGGTGAAATTAGGCAGAACATTGTAAATAGAAACAGGAACTGGAATTAGAAACAAGAACGTGTACTGAGTACACACACAAACACACACACACACCCGTCTATACACATGCATACTTCTATGCAGTATATCTCCTTTCATCACTGACGCCAGGGATTAGATCAACCTAGTTTGTTTTTAAGGATGGCAGATACTGTTAGCATCAATTTAGTGTGACCTCTCCACTCCGCCACCCTGAACGGTAGTTGCAGTCAGTCATCACTGTCATCTGACTCCGCTGGCCCATCCCTCATTAGCGACTGCTAGCTCATCAGATTAGGATTAATAGCAACATCTTTGGTAATTACGGCTGGATCGGGTGCAGTTGTGTAACAACAGAGCTTGCTAGCTGCAATTATTTGAATGTATCGCTATACCATTAATCTGCTAATAGAGCTCTCCCAGCCATAAAAAAGAAGAGTCACCATTGATTTCCACGGGGCTGCAGTACTCAGCGCTTTATCTGCTATCTGAGGGTATTGATCTTCATAAGGCTGTATTTTGTTGTTAAGTGAGTATGGAGGAGACGGTAATGAAAGGTTTCAACCTGTGTGTTCAGACATCTCCGCGGCTAGCCAAGGTTGTCAGGTGCCACACAGTAGATTTCCGGCCCCTGTTGATAGAAATCGATAAGAATACATCTTTGTCTGATTGGTAAAAGAAAATAGTGTATTTGTGTGTACATGTTTTATTATATTGTAAACAAGTGAATTTTGATCTTGTCGGGCCAAATGGGGTATTTTGTCATAGGGCACAGGTTTTGGATAAAAGTTAATAAATATAGGGTTATAATTCAGGTTAGGTTAAGGTTAGGTAAAGGTTAGGGAACATAGGATTTTGAGTGTAATGTGATCTTGTTGTAGGTTGCAGAGGGCACAGACAGAGTGATCATTTGATGATGCATACAGCATAATATCTATATCACATTATAATACGTGTCTCCATCCAATGTTACATCCAGTACATTTTCGTGACATTTCAGTTTCAACATAGCAGATACTGTGGAAAACTGGAAAAGTTACTTGAAGTTCAAGAACATTATGCACTCCGCAGTGATTAAATAATGGCCCTCTTCTTGAATTTAATCCCACTGTGGAAACCAGACTGTGCCACTCCTTTTGAATAATCCAGTCCAACGTGCATACCAGGGCAGGTTTCCCACAATTCTTTTATAGTCCTGCTGTAATCCCGAGGACCCAGTAACCTCCAACTAAGAACCCCTATTCCATTCCTGTCTGTGGGCACAACGCGGGGTACCAGCTGGTAGGTACTGGCAACTCTAACCTCTGGGAGTGTGTTGTCCATTGAAGCCCAAATGGAAATTTCCTCTGCCAATCCTCCTTTCATCGCTCACTGCTCACTCCTTGGTTCCCATTGTCTAGCGCTCAGAGGACTGTGGGGGATTGGCTAGACAGGATATTAATGTGACTCTGGGCAAGTTACAAGGCTAAATACCCAGCACAGCCATGTTTCATCCTCACCTTGCCTTGGAGGACAAGGAAAAACCTAAAGCTTATTAGCGGGATCCTGTTTTTTTCCTTTTTACTTCTCCCAGCCCTCTCTCTTTCTGTCTTTCTCTCAACACCGCTCTCTGCCTTTCTTTCCTGTCCTACATCACAGAGAGAGCGAGGGCTCCTCTGTCGTCGCCCACACAGACACTGACATCTCCTACCTAATCAAGTGGCGGATTATCTTGTCCTGATAAATTGGAGTAGCGTCTCTGTTGAAAAGACCTTCATAAAGTGCCTCCTCCCTCCCCTCTTAGTCTGCCAGGGAGTAATGTTTGAGCGGCAGGCAGCAGGTTGGAGCTGTATCCCAGCCCTAGGGAGGAGAAACATCGTGGTGTAATGATTTGTGGTAAACCGTACAAATGTTTTGAAGAGGACGTTTTCGGGGCAAAGGCTGTTGATGAATCTGATGCGGTTCACAAAGGTCTGAAACCTTTACAGACACTGCCTTCTCACCTGCTTGCTTGACTCAAAAGAGCAACAGAGAGAAAGGGAGGTATAGGGAGATAGAGCCGGGCTGGGATGTAGTGGGGAGTTTCTGTATTAGTCCTTACCATTTTCTTTCTCGCTCTTCGTCTCTGTCTCACTCTTTCTCTCTCTGGCTCAATACCCTTGACTTTAACTGGAGGTTGGACAGTATGTTTTTCGTCCTTCAATGTCAGAATAACAAAAAGGTACACCTCTTGCATTTCCCGGCCATGAAATTTAGATCAAGACAGTTTTCATGCTAAAAAATGACTGGAAAGATGGTGGGTAATGCTCCTCTTCATAGATGATCTTCGATTTATACTTGCTGCTAACGAGCACATTAGGCACGTAGTATTCCTAACTATTTTTGCCCTGTCTGCCTTTAACCTTGTTCGACTTTGAACCTGTCTAACTTTGACCCTGTCCAACTTTGACCCTGTCTAATGTTGACTGTCGAACTTTGACCCTGTCTAATGTTGACCCTGTTTAACTTTGACCCTGTCTAACGTTGACCCTGTTTAACTTTGACCCTGTTTGACTTTGGTTTTTGCCGTGTGACTATTAGAAAATCTGAGGTACGAGTCAGTGGGAAACGTCCCCATAAAAAATGTATGTGTCTCTGGGTGTATTCTAATAGGCAAGTCTCTCATCTAGATTCATCCAGCACCACAGCTGGAGCCCTGAACCCAACAAGCACATCAATTACTATTAGATTTATGCTGTGTCACAGCGGTTCTAGGCCTCTGTGTACTGCTGCACAGCCTTTGCTACGCAGACCTCGTTTCTGTTATTGGATACTGTTCAGAATCTAAAAGTATTCTTTCTTTCTCTATTTCTCTTTGTATTTTTTAGGAAAATCCATACATGTGTAACAACGAATGTGATGCCCAAAATGAGGACTTGGCCCATCCTCCGGAGCTCATGTTTGACTTTGAAGGTCGCAACCCCACAACTTTCTGGCAGTCTAGTTCCTGGAAAAAGTACCCCAAGCCTCTCCTGGTTAACATTACGCTGTCATGGAACAAAACCGTTGAGCTGACCGATGACATCGTGGTTACTTTCGAGTCCGGCCGCCCAGAACAAATGGTTCTGGAGAAGTCGCTGGACTACGGTAAGACCTGGCAACCCTACCAGTTTTATGCCACAGACTGTTTAGACGCCTTTACCATGGAACCCAAGACTGTCCAGGACCTTACCCAGCATACCCTATTAGACATCATCTGCACTGAGGAATACTCCAGGGGCTATGTGTGGAAGTATGATAAGACAGTACGTTTCGAGATCAAGGATCGCTTTGCGTTGTTTGCCGGGCCACGCCTCCACAACATGGCCTCCCTGTATGGTCAGCTGGACACCACCAAGAACCTCAGGGACTTCTTCACCATCACAGACCTGAGGGTCCGGCTCCTCCGACCAGCCACCGGGGCCACCATGGTGGATGAGAACAACCTGTCCAGATACTTCTACGCCATCTCCGACATCAAGGTGCAGGGCAGGTAAGGTCCTGACTGTGGGCAAACGCGTTTTTTCTTTTACCCAGTCGAGAGGAAACTCCAGTACATGCAGTGTGACGTTCCCTCTACACCTTGTTATCGTGTCCGTGATTTGGTCAGAGACCAAGTAGGTGAGGTCTCACAATATTCTTCTACAAGGTAGTCATGTTTTTTTTTTGTTCATCAATGTGCTTTCTTTGATTACTGATACATCTTTCATATTTCTCAACAAATAGATGAAATCTTTGTTATTGTCAATATGGAGTTAAAAACGGACGACAGCTTTGTGTTACCATTTTCTTACTTTCACAATGAAGTTCCAGTGTATGGAATCTTATTCCTGACATAGATTTAATTTGTTTTCCATTGCAGTTGAGTTTGAATGGGTTCACTTTTTTATTATATTTTGTGCCTTAGTAGGAGGCTGCATTGGTTTTTTTTTTATTATCAAGTCAATATTGCCATACTATTTTTCTTGTTTTTGCACTTGAATGAGTGCATATTTATGCATTTTGTGATACTGGATAGATAGAACAGGATTTTATTCGACTTTAATGAAATAGACATTCTCCAAAAAATAATACATAGTTAATATACATGTCTCAGCCCTGGTACACCTGCCAAGATTACACTGTGAATTCTTATAGTGTATGTCAGATGGGCGCTGACATGCTACACTAGAAATGAATTGGATTTTTTATATAAAGCACCAAACTGACACAGAACTTATCTTTGCAATCCATCAACTTCACTATAATTCACCTACATCTAGAATACCTACATCTGCTGTATGGCGATTTTCTTAATTAGAGCCAAGAATTACCAGCGTAAAGGCTTTCTTTCTTAACCAATTCCGTTGACAACTCTTGGTAATGGAACTGCTATTTAAGATATAATCTTTCCTACTTGGTGCCGCAGTACTGTATATATTTACAGGCATTTTTATACTAACTGAAAACACTGAAGAGGCTCTCTGGACCCAAATGGAACCCTGGTCCCTATGTAGTGCACTGCTTTTGAGAGATACTCTCTTACAGCTGTCAGCTACCTTAATTATCAACGTTCCTCTCCGCTCTCTAGCTAACACATTGCTTTAATTTGGTGAGCAGCGACTGGCTCAGCTGTTTATTAGCTGATGGAAGGTGGATCTGAGGTAAAAGCATCGGAGCGTGTTGGGTCACCACACTTGTTTTAATTAGTGTTTAATGTATGATGTCTCTGGAGAGGCATTCAACGACATAAACACAAGATGATATTACTTTGTTCGCTAATAGTAACAAAGCTGCACAATGTTTCCCTGTGTCGTTATGCAGTTTAAAGAGCTGAAGAGTCGCTGGGGCATTGACCCAACAGGAATGGTTGTAACACTCTGTGATTTCCAATGTGGTTCATCTAAATATGGTTGAAGGGGAGGGGGAAATAAATACTTAATTGTTCTTTTTTTTTACTCTTCATGCATGATGGATCGTGGAGCGGTATGCAGAACATTCGAACTGGAGTGGGGTGGCTGGGTTTTGAAAAATGGAGTCTGCCTCATCATTTGAACTTACATACAGTCATTAATGTGAATGATGGTTCCTATAGTTATGTTTATTGGTGTATTCTGGAGAAATGTGAAGTCAGCTAAATCATTTGAACCAGTTTAATCAAAACCAGTTCATGTAGGATTCGGAAATGAACAGCAGGGTTCACTGTATTTTGTGGTGTCTTAGCTGTATACACCCATTCCCTGTGATATTGAATGCTGTTTCTATTTGTGACCAGAATATTTATTTAACAAATTAAACAAATGCAATGCATGTTGGGACAAAAATGCGCTGTGTCCCTCAGCAACCAGCCGTCTGCCTGATAAAGTCTACCAGGACTACGCCAGCCACATCAAGGCAACTTCAAACTGTTAACCGCTAATTAAATAGCTGCGCTATAGAATTCCTGAAACTCTGCCCATCTCCCTACATTTAGATATATCCATCTAATGGACTATCTGAATGCAAGTGTAAATCTATACATCAACTTATATATTACTGTCATGTATAGTCCATTCCACTCATGCTGCTCACATTTCTATAATTCCATATGCTCATCACTTATGTTATTGCACATACATTCATTTCAACTCCTGTAGATAATGTGCAATCTTTACCTATTGTGTATTCTAACCCTATATAATGTCTAGCGCTAGCAGCGCCATGTAAACATCTGGATAATTGCAGAAGTACTTAACGAAGAAAGACAATTCTGTTTCTGAGATATGTTCTCCTGCTTTCTCTGAAAGGAAGGATGACGTCACAAGCAACTACCTCCCCTTTCGCTCTAAACCGTTACCAGACACACACACCCCTTGGTGACAGTGACACCATGGCCCAGAGTGGCCAGCCAGTGTTCCTGATGAGTGTCCCTGTTTAAATATTTCTTTTCTTAGTGTATCTTGTTGGTCTTTGTTTGATTCTCATACCAACTGTAATGCTGTTCTGTTTTTGTGTGTTTGTTTCAGTTTTGTTTATGTCTAAATTGTTTTTATTAAGTTTCCTCTGTTTTTCCTGCGCATGTGTCCTGCCCCCATGCTTCAACGTTACACATAGTAGTAAGCTACTTAACTAAGGTAACTACTTCTCCGGACCCTTGTGTAAATGTGAACTGGGAGATTACAGGGTTTCTTTTTTCTTTATCACTCTGAGGAGAAGACATGGTACAGGCATCATGTATAATAATACATCATCTATTAAAATGAAAATATTTTTTATTTTAAAAAGAACACAAAAAAGTGGCAGGCTTCCATGCAGTATAAAATTTCACAGAATTTATTTATTTCATCAAGGATGTTATCATTTCCATTTTGTCTTGACTGGCATGAGCTTACCCTAATTACAGCAAGTGCACGCACGTTTTTGTGTGCTTAAATGTGTGTTTCGACTGCTCTCAACAGGAACATGGGCCACTTAACACTAGACACGCTGGAAGGGATCAATTTGACCCAGAGGTACAGTTGTTCTCAAAAGTTTGCATACCCTTGGAGAATTGGTAAAATATGTACCATTTGTAAAGAAAACATGAGTGAGCAGGCCACATCTCCACATCTTAATAAGTGATTGAACAGTACTGACTGATATTTGCAAAGCTTTGGATATCTTTTTATATCCTTTTCCATCATAAAGTTCCATTACCTTTCGTTACGCAGGTCTTTTGACAGTTCTTTTCTGCTCCCTATGACTCAGTATATAGCCTGCTCAGTGCATCCACGTGAGAGCTAACAAACTCATTGACTATTTATACACAGACACTAATTGATATTTAAAAAACCACAGGTGTGGGAAATTCACCTTTAATTGCCATTTTCACCTGTGTGTGTCACCTTGTGTGTCTGTAACAAGGCCAAACATTCAAGGGTATGTAAACTTTTGATCAGCGCCATTTGGGTGATTTTTGTTATCATTATGATCTAAAAATGAGCCAAACAGCTATGTATAATAGATGGCTTCATATGATCACTATCCTTAAATAAAAGGCAGTTTTTTTGCATGATCAGTCATATTTTCAAAATCAATGCCAAAATTTCACAACTTCTACCAGGGTTTGCAAACTTATGAGCACAACTGTACCTAAAAAAAAAATGTTCACGGCTCTCAATAAACTTACAGGAAGCTCCTTTTAGGAATGCTCCTAGATATGCATGCTTTATCCCCCAGTATTTTTTATGTAAAAATAACCACTGGAAAAGCAAATTTAAAGCTATTTTACCCACATTTCTGTGAGATGCGCTATTTGCTATTTTTAGACTGAGTCTGAGTCTGAGTTTTAGTCTGAGTCTGAGTCTGAGTCTGAGTCTGAGTCTGAGTCTGAGT